>JAJHUR010115271.1:2927-19547 GCA_027495735.1 Lutjanus campechanus | reverse complement strand
AAAAACAAAAATTCAACTTGAATCCTATTTGTGCCCAATTATTCACAATAAAGGTGAATAAAGGATGAAGGGCAGGAACTATCTGTGCCTTCTGAAGGGGGACATAACAGAAAATTGTTGATGTTGATATCTGATCAACATCTGAGTCCCAATAAATAAAATAAAGTACAATAAGATAATAAAAATATACCTGTGCCGTTAGATGACCGCAGTGCTTCTCTGTTCTTCTGTCCTGAAGTCATCTCTGCGCTCTTCGTGTCTTGTGTGTTAAAATTAAACTGAAAACGATCATCTGAGCCGGTGAGTCCGACAATGCGGCCTGTGTGAGCTTCAGTCATGTCCACGCTCACATCATTTTCAGGACACATTGTGCCTCCATTAAATGATTTCTCGGAGCTCCTGGCAATGTTTACTGTGTGACTCTGAGTCATGTCCATGAACTCGTCATCTGCGGTGAACGTTATTGTTTTGTTTCGGCCTTCATCTTTTGTATCAAGGTCGACCTGAAGAAGAAAAGACAGCACATTACTACATACGGACTGAAAAAAGATTACTTATATGTATGATCTTTAACTACTAAAACACAACATTTTGAAAACTATACTGGTGCATGTAAACAGCAACTCTTAAACCAAATAAACAAGAAATGGGCCCAAGTCATTGTTTTGCAAGTCGCAAGTAAGTCTCCAGTCTTTGCACTCAAGTCCTGAGTCAAGTTCCAAGTCAAGACTTTGATTGTGTACTAAACAAGTGACAATGTTACAGTGAGTTTTAAGCCTCATTATTTAGCTATTAAGCGAACGTGTGCCGCTGCCTGTAATTTCCAACACGCACGATTTGCATGGTGAAATTCATTTTTTATTGAACACCTCATAGGTTTTATACACAAAGAAAAATGATCTTATATCTTATTATCTTACTTATTTCATACTTTTTTCCAACAACTGGCACTCAGTAATGTAATGTTAGTTCTTCAACGTTCTCTCCTGCAAAAGAATCTGGCAATACAATACATACGACAAAACTTGGGTTGTGATTGAATGTATTGTGACCCTGTAATAGAGGTGATATAATGCTCATTTTTAAATCTAATTTTAGTAAAACTGTCATAGTATAAAGAACACACAACACAAAATAAACCCCTGACAAATCTTTGCATGCATCGCAATTTCACAATACAGTGTTTTGAAAATCGATACAATATCACAAAAAATATCCTGATACTCAAGTTTATTGATATTTTAATCACGCTCATACTTTGGATCGTAGGGAATTAAGTGTTGAATTGCTAAGAGTGAAAAGTGTTGACGTTAATTGATTTAGAAAATTAAGGTTAATGAATTGGTGTGCACCAACTTTTAATATAACATGCTTTTATTTCTTGGGTCTTGGGAGAAGATATCAAGTCGATTTCCAACCCGTTTTTTGATTTTGTCAAATTCAAAGTCATCAAATTTGTGACTCAAGTCTGACTTAAGTCCAAGTCATGTGACTCTACTTAAAACTTTGGCAAGAAACGAAATTTATTCTAAGTAAACCTTAGTATAAAACTTACCTTGTGTGTTTGAAGAGAGGCATGGAGAGCAGGATTCTTCAAGGAGGTCTTGTCTAAATTTAGAAATTGAGATGTAAAAAAAAAAAGAAGTTATTTAAACTGTATTCAATCATAAGTTGTAAAATAAATAATACCAGCATCACCAGAAATACAGACAGTAAAAGCAAGAAATACATTAGTGTTAAGAATTAATTAGCTGACAGCAGATTCAATACCTTTAGGGTTGAATGATGCCAGCGTTTTACTGCTCTGCTGCTGCCTGGTTTTCTCTGCCGTCTGTGACTCTCTGCTGTCACGGTGGGAGAACATTTCTTCTTCAGTAAATCCCTGAATCCGGCCTGTGAGAGCTTCAGTCATGTCCATGCTTACATCATCCTTTGGACAGAGCGCGCGTCTATGAGACGGTTCACCAATCTTCCTGGATGTATTCAGTGACTTCTCCATCACAGTTGAAACAGAAGTTGGAACCTGATTTTCTTTATCCACATCAGCCCTTTGTGTTTTAATCTGGGCCAGGGAGCCGTTTGTTTCTCCAGACGATGCTCCAGCAGGAGGCGCCGTTTTGGTGTTTACGCTGGGGCCCCTTGTTTTAGAGAGACTTGCAAGGAAGTTTTCAAATTCTGGATCCATAGAAGGGACTGTTGAGGACACGTTGCTCTTGTCCTCACTTAAATCCATGCTTCTGTTAGTGGGTAGTGATACTGACCCACTTGTGATCTTCACAGTATGACTTGCGGTCATATCCATGGAGCCTTCATCTGCGGTGAACCTCACTGTCTTCTCCCCACAAGCAGGTATGAAGTCCACATTTTGGTGTGACCTTGGGTCGAAATGAGTGGCGATGTTTACAGTGTGACTTCTTGTCACATCCATACAGGCATCGTCAGCGGTGAATCTCACCGTCTTGTCTCTGCAGTCGTCTCCGGCATCAAATTTAACCTGAGGAACATTTTCAGGACAGATTGCACCTCCATGAAAGGATTTTCCAAAGCTCTTGGTTGTGTTTCGTGACCGATTTTCTTTATCAACATCAGTTTTAAGCTGGGACAGGGAGCTGTTTGTTTCAGCGGTTTCCTTAAAGGATGCTGCAGAAGGAGGGACCACTCTGGCAGTCACTGGATTACCACTGGGAGCGCTTGTTTTAGAGAGACTTGCAAGGAAGTTTTTAAATCCTACATCCACACCATTTCCTGATGAGCCCTGTGGAGCAGAAGTTTCACGTTTTCTCTCCTCCAAAGATGAAGCACTGTCCGTTTTTCCATGAGGAAGACCTAATGAACCACTGGCGATGTTTACCGTATGACTCTGAGTCATGTCCATGAACTCGTCACCTGCAGTGAACATTATTGTTTTCTCACTGCATCGATCTTTTACATCAAGGCCAACCTGAAGAGGAAAAGAAAGCATGTTATCACATAAAACTTTCTATTATTTTGAAAACTAGATTGATGCATGTTGAAGGGTAACTTTGGTACTTTTTAACCTGAACTCCTTTGTTTTGTTGTATGGTGATAATTTTTGAAATTGGTCTAATTGAGCGAGACAGCTGTAGCCAGTGGAACAGGCTGTAATCTTTAAAGTTCGTCCACTAAAAGTGCTTGTTTTGCCACTGACAGGCTCAGATTGTTATTTTATCAACGTCCTCTTCATTCAAACTGGACAGAAACAAAAAAAAACTCATTATAAATGTCTTGGTTTGTCTTCCTACTGTTCCAACAATCACCAACTCTGAAGAAACCCTTAATTCACAATGTAAAATGTGAAAATATCAGGAGAGGTGTGAAAAGGGGGTTCAGACATCAGAGGAGCAGCAGGGAGAAACGGCAGAGACCAACCAGAATACCTTTCACATCTAACAGTGAATTAAGGGTTTATTTCAACTAAACCAGATTTGGTGATTGTTGGAAAAGCAGAAAGACGAGCAAAGACATTTGTGGTGAGTTTGGTTTTATTTCTGTCGAGTTTGAATTAAATGTGTTTTACAAAGATGAAATGACGTGCAGCCTGTGTGAGCTTCAGTCATGTGGATGCTTACATCATCCTTTGAAGAGAGTGCGCGTCTATGAGACGGTTCACCAATCTTCCTGGATGTATTCAGTGACTTCTCCATCACAGCTGGAACAGAAGTTGGAACCTGATTTTCTTTATCCACATCAACCCTTTGTGTTTTAATCTGGGCCAGGGAGCTGTTTGTTTCTCCAGACGATGCTCCAGCAGGAGGCGCCGTTTTGGTGTTTACGCTGGGGCCCCTTGTTTTAGAGAGACTGGCAAGGAAGTTTTCAAATTCTGGATCCATAGAAGGGACTGTTGAGGACACGTTGCTCTTGTCCTCACTTAAATCCATGCTTCTGTTAGTGGGTAGTGATACTGACCCACTTGTGATCTTCACAGTATGACTTGCGGTCATATCCATGGAGCCTTCATCTGCGGTGAACCTCACTGTCTTCTCTCCAAAGTCCACATTTTGGCGAGACTGTGGATCTAAGTGCGTGGCGATGTTTACAGTGTGACTTCTGGTCACATCCATCGCTGCATCATCGGCACTGAACCTCACCGTCTTCTCTCCACAAGCAGGTATGAAGTCCACATTTTGGTGTGACCTTGGGTCGAAATGAGTGGCGATGTTTACAGTGTGACTTCTTGTCACATCCATACAGGCATCGTCAGCGGTGAATCTCACCGTCTTGTCTCTGCAGTCGTCTCCGGCATCAAATTTAACCTGAGGAACATTTTCAGGACAGATTGCACCTCCATGAAAGGATTTTCCAAAGCTCCTGGTTGTGTTTCGAGACCGATTTTCTTTATCAACATCAGTTTTAAGCTGGGACAGGGAGCCGTTTGTTTCAGCAGTTTCCTTAAAGGATGCTGCAGAAGGAGGGACCACTCTGGCAGTCACCGGATTACCACTGGGAGCGCTTGTTTTAGAGAGACTTGCAAGGAAGTATTTAAATCCTACATCCACACCATTTCCTGATGAGCCCTGTGGAGCAGAAGTTTCACGTTTTCTCTCCTCCAAAGAAGTTGGAACCTGGTTTTCTTTGTCCACAGCAGCACTTTGTGTTCTCGTCTGGTTCACAGAGCTGTTTGTTTCTCCTGAGGAGGCTCCAGCAGGAGGCGTCGATCTGGTGTTTACAGGATTAACACTGGAGCCACCACCAGGTTTAAAGAGGGTTGAAAGGAAGTTCTTAAAGTCAGGATCCAAAGGAGGCAATGACGAAGATATGTTTCTCTTCTCCACACTTAAATCCAAGCCTCTGCCGCCGGGTAGTGTTACTGCCTCACTTGTGATCTTCACAGTATGACTTGCGGTCATATCCATGGAGCCATCATCTGCTGTGAACATCACTGTTTTGTCTCTGCTGGTGGGTAAAGGGGACATATCTACAACTAAATCCTCATCATGGGCAATGTTTAGAGTGTGACTGTGGGTCATGTCCATTAATGCATCATCTGTAGAAAACAACATCGTCTTCTCCCCGAGGGCATTGCCAGTATCAAAGTTGACCTGGTGAAGATGAGGAGCTTTATGTTAATGAACAGTCACTAAAAATCAAAAAATTCTACATGAAAACCTTTGATGAACATTATAATGAAGCATTATAATGTTTTCATGAAGCTTAAACCCAGTAGTGAAGTGTTACCTGTTAGAACATGTTAAAAAGGGGTAGATATAATGAGCTGAACCGTAAGAAACACAACATGTTAAGCAAAACAGCAAAGTGACTTCAGGCTTACCTTATCCCTTTGTTGAGAAGCATGTAGAGGAGCATTCAGCAGGGTTTGCATTCCTAAATGTGAATACTTTCATTTAGTAAAAGCAATTTTACAATTTAACAGATAATGTGAGCACTTGGTGATAGTCCTTTCAAGTAGAAAAATTAATATTTCTACCTGTAATTTGTTGAAGCCCATCTTCAGTGACAGCCAACTGGACCCTAAAAGAAGACAGCACAATATTTATGTTTTTGTAGGAGTGTAGATTATCACCTGAAATACAGCTTGAAAGTATTGAGTCACCTTACCTGTTTTGTGTGGCTGCCGCTGCTGTGGAAAAATATAGGACAAATATTACAAACCTGCTCAAATAAAAATAAATAAAAAAATCACATTTTTATACATATATTACATACTTACTTGATGTTATTAGTTCTTGTAAAGGACTTATGGCAGGAGAGGCATTTTTTGCATCCCTGTAAAGATAAAATAGTGATTAGGTTCAAATATCAGCATCCTTGTGGAAAATTAAGCTTTACTTTTTTTCTTTAGTCTCACTTTGAGAACAGGAGAACGTCGTTGGCTGGGGCAAAACTGACTCTTCTTGAACTCCTCTTCTCCACTGGTTTGGCACACTCCACCTTCGTGAACATAAAAATAAAGTTAGTGCCACTCAATTTTATCACGTTATGGTTGGAGTGCCACTTAAATTTACAACCAAAATCCTCAATTTTATATCAAGCAATCCATTTACCACATTTTCTTGTTGCTCTGGGTCAGGGACGCTGATTGATTTCCGTGGTGCTTTTAAAATCTGAAAATCATAAATTGCAGACGATACAGTTTAGACCAATTATTTGATCACAAAAAGAAAATATAATATACTTTGTACATAAAATTATTTATAGCACTGACCGAAGAAATGCGGGGCTTGGAGAATCCACTGCTTTCTCTGTAACACAGAACATCAAACACAGTATTCAGCTCTGGTGTACGTGCATGTGGGGTGTTTATTATTATATATAAAATGAATATGGCCACATCACAAGTTAATGTTGCCAGGTGTAAAGCTGGCCTTTAGGTAATGTGTAGACTGTTGTTTTGAGGTTCATGCACAAAGCACGAGGGCTGGCTATTGGCCCTCGATACCTCAGAGGTATTGACCGAAAGAACACAGTACAGGTAGTATCCAACCTTCTCCAGTCAAATGATACCTGCACTAGATAATTTTTGTACCTAAATCTAGAAAAAAATGACGTGCAACGTGTAGTAGGCCCACTATTGCAGCTGCAGCAAACCATACAGTCTGTCAAGAGTTGTGTATTTGACAGAGTTGGCAGTTCAGCATGCTCAGTCACCACAAAAACATCATGTGAATAGAAGAACTCCTGAAATAATCATTATCATTTAATTTAAGCAGACGCCACAGGCTTGTATTATAGCCATACTTGTAAATGTATCAAATGAAGGACTCTATTCATATGGCCATCACATTAAAGGCACCACTAGTGTAAGTTTTGAAACAATATACATGGCTCCTTTCTCTCAATAACAGAATTTTTACTCACTCATTCTTGGCAGGATCCAGAGGGTCCATTTTCACCTGTGAACAAAAGAAAATAGCGCTTGATATAGTAAATCAGATTCTGCAGCATATCAGTAAATGTAAGTCGATAAGACATTTTCATAGACAAATGTGAAAAAATTGTCTGTCTTTTCATTGAGGCACCACATCAATGAACAGGTAGATCTGGCGCACACAGTGTAGCAGGTTGTTACAGACTGTTCTTCAGAAGCCACGATAAGCTTCCTAAATAATAAATGTGGAATATGAACTCCAGGCGGGTTTATGCAGGTTTCAGCAAGTTAAATTTAAGGCTTTTTTTTAAAAAAGGGCTGGACAGTTAATCTAAATATTCTCAAAATTGCAATATGGCCAAATGCAATGTCAATTAATTGCAGAACCCTGCAACTATTTTTTTTTATAAAGGTGAAATGTGTGACAAACAGCATTATAATGAAGTACTGCAGAGCTGCAGAGATGAAATCTTGTTCTCCAGATGTAAGAAAACACATTCCTTTGTTAGAGATGAGAGCTGCATCATTTAATCAATTATTAAATGAATCGCCAAATATTTTGACAATTGATTAACTGGTTTGAGTACTGTTTTCACCACTTTCTGACATTTGATAGGCAAGCAACTATTAATTGATTAACTGAGAAAATAATCAACTATGGAAATAATGGTTAGTTGCAGTCCCATTACAGATGCCAACAAATATCATCATGATTTTGAAGTAGAAAAAATGAAAATTATGATGCAAATCTTTTCTTTTTTTTAAACATATCATGCAACCCTACTTTTGAAATACTTTTTTCAGACCATTGCGAATTCGTGAATTCATTCAGTTTGCTTTAATATTTTTTGGTTCAATGTTGATTTTGTTTTTTAGTTATTACAGCATGGACAATATCCCCCCCCCCAAAAAAACAACACTTTTAAAAGCAAGTCCAGTTTATAAATCCAGTTTTATAAAAGTAACATTAAGTAAGTGGATTTTTAAGCCTTTTAAAGGACCTGCAGAAACCCTGTCCATGTCATGAAAATAAACTATTAACTGTCCGTCATTCAGTCTCAGATACGAAGGTGTTGCGTCTTATTGACATCGGGGAAATATCAGACTGGGTTTTCTGGATTTTCTGAATTACAGCTGAGGGTTTTAATTAGACCATGTATTCAGGGAAATACGTTAACTATTTTGGGCGAGGTTAGCTGGTTGTGGATTTTCCCCCTTCCCCCAACAAACGCTACCGCAAAACACATTTTACAAAAAAAAATAAAAAAAATCATTAATTGCAGAAAACAAACGGATGATTACTGACCTCGCTAGCAAGTATACAGCATTTACCTTAGTGCATTTAACACTAACGTTCATGTTCGCGTGCCATTTACAACATAAAGAAGAAAAGAAGTCAAAGAATTATTACAGTGCATACCTTGTAGTTGTTATGAACTAATTCCCTGCGTTTCACAACGAACACGGTTGTGTTATTACCGGTAAACTAACTTAAAACTGTTTTCATGACGCTTATTTTCGGAACCTGCAGACTACAGCTAATGTCAACGAGCCTCGATGCTAACGTCTTGAGTTTTGAATTTAGCCGCTCCACTCCAGCCTGTGGGCTTTGTTGGTCGAAAGATCTCGCGAGAATGAAAATTTAGCACAACCATTTCCCTAACCCTTACGAAGAGTTTTTTTGTCACTGACCATAATTTCACAAACCCTAACATATTAACCACGGCTTTATCCAGTTATATAGCATAATTACTGAGTAAAACGTGCATAATGAAGAAACAATTCGTACGAATCTCGCGAGAGTTTTGCCAATCTACGGTTTCTATCAAGACACGACCAGTTTGGTCTAGTTTCTCGATTCCTCTTGTTGTTTCCGTTACTGCAGTAAAATTAACTCGCCAAAATATTATTAATAAAAATGCACATAGCACGTAGGTCGACTTAATCAAAAAAATACACACCATAGGACGACCAGAGATAGCGAAAAGCAGAGCCCTAGAGATCTCTAGGGCTCTGGCGAAAAGTAGGAGAAGGGTTTGTCTGCGGCCTGCAAGAGAGAGGCGTGTAATGTAGTGGCCGGGTCGTGTAGTGACCCGCCCACTCCACAATGGGAAATCACGGGAAACCACGCGAGATTCCGCCAACAGGAAGTGAAGAATGGCGGGCCGTTTAAAATTTGAGAAGATTTGAAATGTTTCATATTTTTTTCTATTTATTATATATTTTGTTTGTGTTGAAGATATTCAGTTTCTACATTTCACAGAGCCATTCACATGACATGAATTCATGAAAAAAACATATGTACATAAAGTACCAGATTACAAATTAATGTTATAAGATCTCCCTCTTCACTACAAACACATTTGACAGACCAAAAACAGTAGTAATGAATGGCTGCTTGTCACAAAACGGCCAAGACAAAGGAGGGAGATGCACACAAAGTTATCATGGCGTGTGTGGTCTGTATGATCAGTGATGTGAGTGCATGCGTGTAGGCGTGTGTGTGGTGTTATAGGGTGGAATAAAGGAATCAGAATTCCAAACAAAGACCAAGAGGTGCTGCAGGTAACAGAGGACCAGCAACTGAGCTCCAGGAGAGGCCCACAGCTTCCCAGAGCCCAGGTTGTGCCAATGCAAGAGAGAAAGCATGGGAGCAGGGAGGGTCGTCACACTGCTCTCTCCTCAGTAGCCTACAAAATGGAGAATTCACAAATGAATTCCCCATAAAGGATGAATAAAATTACTGTCATCACACATTTCTTTTACTTTTTGAATTTACTACTTTCACATTAATATTCATTCAAATAAATCTACACATTATGCTCTTACACACAAGCGCTGACATGATCTATGTATTATTTAGCTCATTAATTCTTGCCTTGAGTGTTTTTTCTCGTGGCAGAGTCAAAGAAAATTTTCCACCTCAATCCCTATTGATTAATGGAAAAGAAACTTTTCTGAGTCTGAAGTAATGTTAATTAATGTTAATAAAAAATTATTTCCCACTTTAATAATAATTATAATAATAACAGCAACAACAACGAATTTTCTGAGTCTGAAGTAATGTTAATTAATGTTAATATTCATTAAATCTTGCCTTAAAAAATCTTTTCCCACTTTAATAATAATAATAATAATAATAACAACAACAACAACAACAACAACAACAACAACAACAACAACAACATTTGTACGCTTTTGAATACATTCATTATAGGGCAAAGAATGCGCAAGCAAAACCGTTTAATTTTGTGCAGCTGGAACACGTTCAAACTGTATTAGTAGCTACTTGGGCTCATATCCCTTTAAGAACCGTGTAGTGTAGTGACATCACTACACGCCACGCCCACTACACGACACGCCTCTGTCTTGCAGACACTTGAAAAGTAGTGTTATCTAAACCGGAAATAACGTAACAAACCGGAATTGACCACAGAGGGCGGGACGTTTTTGAATTCCTCCGGCTCAGTTTTGACTGTTGACAAGTCTCATATTTAACGTATCCTTAAAGGTAGGCGTTGATTTTGTTTCATTAATAATGTCTTACATGAGTTAATAGTACGTTTCAGTCACACTGAACGTTTAACCTGCACCTAAGATGAGCTAACTAGACGCTTGTTTTCATACTTTTGTGAAAGGCTTGTTGTATTTGGGAAACCGCACCAAACTCCATTCAAAAGCTGTCAGTTTTTAGCTGCGCGTAATAACAAATACAGAGGATTTAGCTATTGAATTTTGAGCAAAATATGTTATAAAGAGCATACCTAGTGGTTCTGTAAAGATTTCCAGGATAAACTAAATGTGGTTAATCTGATTATTTCTTCTTACAGGGGGGCTCTTGTCATCGCTGGCATTATATTCACTGGAGATAGAGTAATGTCTTCAAAAATCCCAAGAGGTGAACGTAATTGGCTATTTATGCACCTTTTTGGTCATTAAATTAATGTGTATTTCAATTTCAAACAAAGTAGATGTCTCATTAACAACTGTATGTGTTTTCCAGGTATGCAGTTACCTGCAGAAACAAAGAAAACGGGTCATAAATTTGAATCCAAAGACACAGCAACTGTATCTGCAACAGCAAATGCTGCCCAAAAATCAGACGGTGTCCTCAAATCTCAAAAAGAAAATATGACAAGGTAAGAAACGCTACTATGCTAATACTACTAAAGGGACAGATCACCCCAACACAAAAATACAATTTTTTTCTCTGACCTGTAGTTCTATTTATCCAACTAGATAGTTTTGGTATAACTTGCAGAGGTTTGCAGATATTGGCTGTAGAGATGTCTGCCTTCTTGCAAATATGATGGACCTAGATGGTTATTGAAGACAGACATCTTTGTGGCTGATGTCTCCAAAACTCCAGGAATGCAAACAATTCGCTTTTTAGCAAATGATTTTTGTCCAAATCAGTTTTGGTGGCTTGTGTGAGTCAGAGTTGGAGAGGGGCAACAACTGTTTGGTTACAATCATTAAAATCATTAAAATATGTAACAATGAAGATCAGTGTTTATGATGTAGTAGTGGCATTAGACTGTCCCCAAGGCGTCTCCATATCCTTGTGAGGAAAGCCCTGTGCATCCAAACTATGTTTTGGAATATGATCACGATCTGAGACTGAAGAAGTAACTAAAGTAAAGTGTGACAGTGTTTGTTTTAATAACAGGGCAGGTAAGACCTCACTCAGGCAGCCTGATGGTGTGTTTTAAGGAGAGAACATGATTCAACTCCATGTAGTTAAAAACTCCCCAACACTGCATTTATGTTACTTTTCTAATTCAGAAAAAAACAAATCAGCTTAACATTTGTCTGTCTCTTATTGATCCAAGTATATTAAATATTTCGATTTATTTAAGTGTATAGCACAAGCCTTCATCACATGGTAATGTTAAGTTAGGGGATCACATTTTTCAGGTATCTCTGTCTTTTTTCACCAGACATGTTTTTACATTCCGGCAACTCATACCAAAACAATCTAGATTGATAAATATCACTACAGGCCAGAGGAAAACTATGTATTTCTGATTTTGGGGTGAACTGTCCCTTTAAGAGTAAACACTCTACATGTTATGACTTAAAATAATGTGGTAAACAGGCAGATAAACTCCTGACAAACTAACCTAGGTGGAGTGGAACTCAATAAGTTAATAAAGATGACCTAAACAGTCCACACTGCTCTGCTGCCAGCAGACAAATTTCTAAAGTCATAAGTCAAAGTTTTTTCATCTTGAACTTCCCTCCGAAAGGGCCAGGGGCTGAGCGAGTTTGCCAGCCAGTAAAACCTGCACGCACTAGTGTCTGATAATTTCCTTTCATCTCATGTGCATCCTTTAGTGTAAAGCATCACAACCCCTGATGTGTGCCAAGCTCTATATGTTTGCTTCACTGCTAGTGAATTCAAATTTTTTTCACTTTTATCTTCCAGAAAAAATGTTGCTCCTAAAGTTCACAAGGGGTAAGTCATATTTTATATTGCACATCGTGAACATGCACTCAGCTTCAGCCTATTTTTTCCACAACTTAATGTTGCACATTTCACAGGGTCTCCACCAGGTATGGACAACAGGCAGAGCTCAAGGAGCAAAACCAGCATCTGATGGCCACGAATGAGGAACTGCAGAAAAATCTCACAGACACACAGGTGCAGAAAGCACTCTAATAAAGTACTTTGAGGATTCTAGACTATTATATATATATATATACTCAAGTGTTATTTTGTGTAATAGATCATTCAGGCTCCTGTTAGTTCTACAGAATTTAATCTTTTTTTTAACCTTATGCTGTTTGAATCTATGTTGCTTTACTAAAGTCTTTGTTGTTTTGCAGCAAAGAGTATCTGAGTTGGAGCTGCAGTTCAGTGAACTTGAGAAAGAGAATGCAGGGATACAGAAAAACCTGAAGGACTGTCATGTACTCCTGGTCGCAAACAAAATAGACCCAGGTGAAGATGTGTCCCCATTTTGAAAATACGGTTTTATCAGCCTCAGTTGTTTCTTGATAGAAAATAACACAAAATTTCTTTGATTCTCAGTTTTAGGAGAGAGGGTTGGAGAAGCTGCACAACAAAATGAAGATCAACGAAAAGAAGTCATGGTATATATATATTTTATTTCAGTTTACTTGATGTTACATTTTATTTGTCATAAGCTTCATCAAACTTCACATCAAGACACATTTAAAGAAACTCACAAATAATTACAAACTGGCAAATAGGTTAACTTGCAGGAGAAACATACACTTATTAATTTGTTCAAGAATATTGAGAAAACAATGTTACCAGTTTTAAAATAATTTCGATCTACATTATACTTGTATCCTAAACGTAAATGGTTACAGGCTTTTAGCTATCAATAGATCAATTAATCTGTTTGACGAATATCTGCCATCAGCTGATACCTGTGCTCGCGAGGCCAATAATCCTGCTGTAAACGTTTTCCTAAATTTCCTCAGTCAACATCATCTTTTCTTAATGTTAAAACATATCTCCCATCCTAAATGACAGCAAATCTACTCTAAAACTGTTACCGAGTAGCATTGAATATATATGGTATAATGTATATCAATAAATCTTTATTTACATAGCACAAGTCATACATAAAATGCAACAATCAAACATTTACATGAACTAACAAAAACAGCAGATAAAGGCAGAGATATCAACAATAAATATAGTTATGGAATAGAAAAACACAGTTGAATCTCCCTTAAATACAAGCCATATTCTGAAAACTACAGCATAATTGTTTATATTTTTCTATTTCATTACTTGATAAAAAATTACATCTAAAACAATATGTTCCTGGCTAATATAACCACATATATTAGGCTGTAATGTGCATGGAATAATGGTATTATACATGACTTTTCTTTGATTTATATGTCAATCACTGGCTGTCCTGCTCTCTACATATCGGCATCGACCATTAAAAAACCCAAATCAGTCGACCTTTAACAGGCAGTGCCGTCTAATAAACACAATTTTATTCTCTCTTTCAGAGTGTCTCCACAGATCTGCTGCATGAATTAAAAGCATTCGGAGACACGGCATCACTGCAACGTGCTCAGCTGGAGGTGAGTCGAACTCCTTTATACTTTTGCGTTAAACAATGTAACTTTGTTTTTTTTTTTTGTAGTCGATTTGAGTGTATTTAAAATGTCCCTCATTTCACACACGTATAGGAAATCCAAACAACGATGACAGAACTCGCTAAAGCACGAGAAGACATGATGCAGGAAAGGGAGAACTTTTCCCTGGAGGCTGCCGAAATGGAAAAAGCTCTCAAGGAAGCAGAAGCTCTCTTGTTGTAAAAGTGTATAATAATAATTGTGTATATTGATGCATGATGTGTGTTTTAATGTTATTGTAACTGAAAGTGAATAAAGGTTTCTTATTTCCTCAAATTCCTCATATTTCTAACAGTCTTGCTTTAAAACACCACAAACAGGATGTACAATATTTTAGCTTTGTCACCTCATTTACAATTACCAATATCCTGCTTGAGGGGAAACTTTAGTTTATAAAAGTTTAACTACAACTAAAATAAATGTATATAGATTTTAGATCAGAGGGTCCTGAAAATGTGGTGAAGCATTCAAAAGCTTCAGGTTAAAGGTTATTAAAGGGTGATGTAGGTTGAAGTGTAAGATGGATTTGTGTGTACAAACGTCATCGTGCAGGAACCTGCATCTGTTTTGTGGGAAACTGTTCTTAGAAGGGCTTTGAAAAATGTCATTTTGATGCTAAAACATCCGTACTTCGACAAAAAATTGACTATTTGTACTATGTGAATACATAAGAAACTACTGGGAAGCTAAAGAACAATAAAAGCCTCAAATAAATGGAAAATAATAGATCTGACTTTTAAATATTTATCTTTTTTCATCTCATTCGGCACATTCGGCATCAAGTTGAACTCTAATTAGCGTGAAACGGGAAAACAAAAACAAGTTACGGGCTGGAATAGAAATTTTAAAGGATGACACTGCAGCTTTGATATTCTACTTGTCAGCATGTTTTCTTAATCTCTGATGACTTTTCATTTTTCGATGTATTCCAGTAAATATATTACATATTTCTCCTTTAATTAAAAAATACTTCCTCCACCACTGCCCCCTTATCGTTCTTTAGTACGTTCCTCTTGAGAGGATTTATTTTTGGATGTAGGGGTTAGTGGTGCTGTCCAGGTGGGTTTTAAGGGTGCTGATGCTGCTGCTGTTCAGGTTCGCCTGTCCGTTCTCACCACTGTTGATCTCTCCTGAGTGGCTGGTGTTGTAGTAGTAGATGAACAGGAAGAAACCTGCCGAGCAAAGAAACAGGACAGGCAGGTTTTAATGCAGTTGATGGGAGAATAATTCTGAAAAAGACCAGATCATTCAATTTCAAAATATTACTCCACGTTTTAGCCAAAGCTGCAATAACAGGATGGTACAGGAGTCCAATAGGTGACATTACAGTATGTGTTATTGCCATGACTGGTGGAGGATACATGTAAAGTGTCTATTTTAAATGTTACTCTATTTTTTTTCATTACTTGGTGAACTGACAATAAAACTAGCCTGAGTACTGTAATAACCATCGCTGCATTGAAAAGGCATCGTGCATTATTCCCTGAAGAAACAAGCTGTTAACACATTTACATATTATCACCTTCCAAAGTTTATATTGCAAACGTGATAACAAACTGTTATGCCTAGTTACACATTTAGCAGACGTGGAGCGAGTCCAGTTTTCACTGCCTTTTCTTTTGTGGTGTCCACAGACTCCTAAGGCTGAGGCTCTTAATTTTCTCTCAGCCACGGACCCCTTACAAGATAGAAAATATACCGAGGACCCCCTCATTGCATGTCCCTGGACTTAGAGGGAGCCAGTTTTAGGACTGCACACTTTTATTAAAATCACAAATATGTGTTTCTGCAATTTTCAAATCGCAGGAGGAGCAATATTAGTTAAAGGCAAAATGTGTCTCAAAAAACTGTGAAATGAATGAATGTCGTGAGGCAGAGATGTCCTCCCCTACAAATCACATTCTACAGACTTAAAAGACTAAATAAACTAAATTAGATATTTTTCCACCAGTAATGGATGGCATGTGGTTGACATGTGCCTGCCTGACAGGAGGAAGATTTATACATGTATAGTTGTTATAGATTGTCAGATTTGAATATAATCTATGAATGCTTTTAGATTTAAAAAGTAAAATATGATTTGTTGAACTATGAATACTTCTGTGAAAAGATATATATTTTTTAATCTTGTGATAATTTAAAGTCCACCTCCAGTCATGTTTTAAACAATACAAAAAGCTGAAATGACTCATATACACAAAAGCACTGATGCTGTTGTGCAGAAGTAAATATGGAGGGAACGGAAGGCAGCGTTTACTGTTTACAAGCTTTAAAGTTGTTCAGTGAAAGCCAGCACATAACCATTTCATCCAAAATTTTAACTATATCTGTTAGCTCCTCTCCACAAGCATAAAAAAGCATAAAAATTCACAATTTTTCAGGCCACAAAACAAAGATTTAGAAACACATTTGAAAGTGGCCCAAATCAGAATTGAAAAGATCAGATTCCACGTGACTTGTGCTGTTCAAAGTGTCATGAAAAGAACAGATCTGAGTCACATTTGTGCAAAAAATAAATGAATAAATAAATCAGATTTGGGCCACTTCTGCTTGAATCTGTTGTTAATATGAGAATAATAATTAAAGCAGCTTTATCCTTTGAGTAACTTTGTAAAAACCTGTCTAACAGCAATAAAGTGAAACAT
>JAJHUR010115267.1:0-15897 GCA_027495735.1 Lutjanus campechanus | reverse complement strand
TCTCAAGGGCGCGCCCCCTGTGGAAGGTCGAATTTTGACGTCTTGCCATAAAGCAGGAAATTGCTATAACTTGGAGATACGTGCTCAAGTCTGGACCAAACTTTACATATTTGATACTTGTCCAACACCAAACACATCTATATGACAACATACTATAATAAACATAGCGCCACCTGTTGGTGACAAGAATGACATGTTTCAGACTTTCAGGTACTGCGCCAAGTACGTTGACCATATCCAACTCAATTCTACTCAAACAAGTCTTCAGACCATGGTAATGCTATATTGTGAAGATCTTGAGGCCACGTCAAACGATGTTGCCCTGAGAGCGTGGCGAAAGTTGATGTTTCGCCAAAACACTGGAAGTTGCCTTAACTTCCGTATACTTGGTCAGATCTGCATGACATTTGTCATGGTTATTACCACTCCAACCCTAAATATATGATATGCATGTCGTCGATGGGCGTGGCTAAATGACTTGGCCACGCCCTCTCTTAAAAGTAGCCGCCATAGGGCATCTCACCGAGATGCACAAAAATCCCTACACACATGTATCACACGCAGCCGCACGAAAAAGTCTTGTGGACCCATAGGCTAAACCCAAAAGGAAGTCAACTCTTCTGATTTTTGTGTTCAATTTTGCTGTCTCACCATCAAACAGGAAAATGCTCTAACTTTGGTATAAATGGTCTGATCTGCACCAAACTACACAAGTATGATAAAAGTCTCACCCCAAACACATCCACATGACTATCAAGAGTCTAAATAATCGTACCACAGAATCGACACAGAAAGAACCTCTAATTCCTCCTACAGGCCAGGAGGCCGCGGTTGCCGCCGTCCTGAGTGTCGAGGGGGATGTGTTTGTTGGTGCCCTGAGTCGCCGGCACCCCGAGTGGCGTGGGGGTGCGAGGGCCCGTTCACAGCTGCTTGCAGCTTTAATTTTTAATTGCATCCAGTCCTGCAAATCTGTCTAAAATTGAGATTTTTAAAGTGGGATCCAGGCCTCCCAAGGGGTCCTCCAAACAGCTTCAGGGGAGTCTCAGTGAATGAAACAGAAAATTACATTAGTTATTATGTTAGTTATCAAAATGAGATCACACACAATAGTCTAAATGTTTTTGATTTGGTTACAGAGATATTTCAGAGATACAGTATTGGGGAATTTAACAGTTTTTCCCACTTTCTCTGAGTCAGAACCTAATAAATGGTTTTGGGCAGACCTTTGATATGCATTTGGTGTAATCTGAAGTCATGTCAAACAGCAGGGGCGGGGGGGTTGCTGAGGCCCACAGTCTCAGGCTTTGAAAACCCCTGGTCTAAAATTTAAATAGAAGGCATAATTATTTCCTCGCTGTTGTTTCCAGAGACTTCATTTAGAAGGCAAAGCAACTTTATTAACATATATATAGTCCATTACACACTCAGTGTGCTTTTCATTAAAATGTGCACAGCAAGTAACATGTACACAAGATGATAATAAATGAAATACGATATTAATGCAATGATAAGAAACTAAGAGGAGGAAATACAAGAAAAACCTACCCAACCTACAAACGATAGAGGGCATTATTTTCATTATCGATTGATCTGTTGACCATTTTCTAGATCAGTCGATTAGTTGTCGATTAGTTGTTTGAAAGTGTCAGATGGTAAAAAGTGTTGAAAGTCCAATGTCCTCAAATGTCTTGTCTTGCCCACTCACCAAAGATATTGAGTTTACTAGTAATAGTTCTCAATCTTTTTGAGTCGCAACCCCTCATTGGTACAGGCAATAATGTAAAAACCATTCCCCAGTCTAAAATATGGACCTCATTTCCCATCATGCTTGCTGCACTGAGTAGTTTAAGCTTGTTATTTTATGTTACAAAATGCAAATGTTTTTGTAAGTGTTTGTGTCTGTTCAGAACACGGTGGTTATGTTGGTAATTATAATTTTTCTCCCATTTGTTTTTTACTCTCCACAGACATCTGGCGACCCCTCTGAGGGTCTCAACCCCCAGGCTGAGAACCATTGTCACTGACTAAAGAAACCGGAAGATATTCACATTTGTGAAACTAAAATCAGAGGAACTACAATGAATTTTCATATTGTGTTGATTTTGGAAGCCTCTGTGGACAAAGGCAGTAGCATTTCCTCTGCCATAACCACAAAAAATAAAATAAAATAAATTAAAGCTGCAAGGAGGGTTGAACGGGCCCTCGCACTCCCACGCCACTCGGGGCCTGCTGCGGCCGCGACCATGTCAACAGAGGCCGACTGGTAGACGAGGTGCTGAATTTTGACTTTTGGACACTGTAGGAAGGAACGCGGTGTTACTTCCTGTCTCCACTAGGTGGCACTATGACTATGTCTCGTGAGCATCATGTAGATGTGTTCTGGCCAGGACTTTTAGCATACATGTGAAGTTTGGAGCAGATTTGACCATTGAATCCCATGTTATAGCAATTTCGTGTTTCATGGTGAGACATCAAACTTCGCCGCCGCCTCACAACCACGCCCTTCAACAAGAGCGAAATCTTTTAATAACTTTTGATCACAAGGTTGTTGAAATGGCACGCAGTGACTTTGAAGCCGTTCTCATTAATCCTGTAGGAGGAGTTCATTAAAATACAACACATGCAAAACGCCAAAAATAGCCGCAAAATTCAAAATGGGCAACTTCCTGTTGGGTTTAGCCTATAGGGCCCTCAGACTTTTTTGTGCGTCTGGGCATGATCTACATGTGTACCGATTTTCGTGCAAATCGGTGAAACGTGCCGGTAATGGTTGCGTTTAAAGGGCGTGGCCAAGTCATTTAGCCACGCCCACCAAGGGCGTTTTCACCAAGACTGACGTGTGTGCCAAATTTGGTGAGTTTTTGAGTATGTTTAAGCCCCCAAAAATGCAATTCATTTTTTGGGCAGTCTGAGCAAAAACAATAGGGCCTTGCACCTACGGTGCTCGGGCCCTAATAAAGAAATGAAATTATTTAAAGAACATTCTCCCCCTACTTCTTTTCAACTGGCTAACATATGACTCACTGTAATTTTGCCAGGGAAAATGTAAACACAGGAATTTCATTTCACAGATACTCCAACCCGGTGGCAGCCATTAAAAATAACTGTATAGAAATAGCTGATCTTCTCGCTGATGTTCTCTTTTTCTCATGTAGGTCATATAGAGGCATCAGTATTAAACTGAGACGGTTTCATAACCAGTTAAAAACTCTTTGTAGTAGGTTTTCAGTCTAGTTTTGATTGTGGCCACAGTTGGGATGGATATCAACTTGACAGTTAGAGAACAAGTAAAAGCACTCTCATCAAATCTGGGTCTCATTCTAGGTACAGGTAGAAAACCTCCACCTGATGACCTGAGAGGTTTGATTGGTTTGCCTCAGTGAACAGTTCAGAAATGTAATGGGGAGTCAAACAGTTTAGTACTTTATACACTATTAGTCAAATGTTTGAGTTGATTCTGTGGTGTACTGAGAGTGGGTGAAGTGACTTAAGTGCTGGAGTAATATGTTCAGCTTTGTGTGCATGGGTGAGAGGTGCCGGGTTTTGAATGAGCTGGAGCTTTGCTATTTCAGCAAAGAGAGCATTACAGTAGTCAAAGTTGAGATGAGTACATGAACCAGTTTCTCAAAATCACCCTGAGATATAAATCCTCTAACTTTCTGATACATTTCCAAGTGAAAAAAATGCCCTACTTATGTTCCTTAAAGCAGCTCAAGTTGTGTCTTTTCAATATTATCAACAAATCCAATGAAGAAACCAAAACAAAAAATCAAATCAAATGTATCCTTTTTAAAAGTATTGTCTGTATGGCCACAAACCAAATGCGGCTTGTACCTCTGTGCCATAGACCTCCATTGTCATCCAAAACCTATTAAAATCTCATAAAAGAAGCATGATGTTGCACTTGGGTGACATATTCCTTCATTATGAAAAAGATGCCAGTGGTAACCTCCAAAAATATGGTCACATGGGCTGACATTTCAAAATATCCCCCACAAGGCCAAAATGGAGCCAAGTAAGTAAAAAAAAGAAAACAGTCACTGTGGGTTGCCAGCATTAAATTGAGACTATGTAACTTTGGAAAGAAAGAAACAACACAATCTTCCTCTCACAAGTGAAAAGTCGGATTCAAACCCACCATTTCCCATTATACTCAGGATTCTTGTCGCTATATCCATACTTTGTATGACCAGTGGCTTATGGTGGCTAATGCTGGTAAAGATGATAGCTAGATGATTTAGGTAGATGTTGATGTTCAGTTTTGGGAGTTAGATGTTACTGTAATTCCACTTTTGGCAGTAATTAGACATGCAGCTAAGGCTTTTTTTTAAAATTAATAACACGTTAGCACAACAAGCACTTCATAATGTAACTGTTTTCTTTTTTAGATTATTGAATATAAAGTGAGGCCTGTTGTTTGTGGGAATTGTCACTGGAAGCTGCCTCTAGTTCTGAGTTACTCACCCCATCCCCACCTTTAGAGCAGACTAGTTGTACGTAATAGATATAAATTTTGAATGTAGCAAAGTCAAAAGTAGATTACTGGCTCAAAAATATGTGCAAGTATGGAGAAGAAGTACAGTTACAATATGTAAGTTCTGCTGCTATGGGTTTCTCTCTGATTAAAACAATAACAAAAGACAAAGTTTCATGACATCTCACTATTTCACTCTTATATCCGTTTGTCCTTAGATTACTTTCAGTCTGATTGTCAGGAAAAATACTGACATGTGTCTATGTACACAAATCTAGGTTACATTTCATGACTCTTTCATGATTTGCTGTGATACTGGGCTGGAATTGGGATTTTGCAGAGTACATGTGTGGGTTTTAGTGTAGCTGTGCATGTGTGTGTGTGTGTGTGTGTGTGTGTGTGTGTGTGTGTGTGTGTGTGTATTCGTGCTAATCTCTGCCCTACTAGTAAGCAGGGTCACTAGTCAGTCAGACAGTGGTCACACATCATGAACCCAGGCGCATGTCCAACAAACCAACAAAACTCTAAACCCTTCAAAACAACCCAAAGATGGATTGAGAGATTACAAATTCTCTTCTCCAAGCAGCTTTCACACGTTCCAAAATGCCCTCAGTATTAAAGAGCAATCAGCAAATATGACCCTTAAAAGCCCCGGGTGTATACAGCTGCATCTGCAGCCAAAACACATATGTTGTTTTTGCAAGTCAGGGTTCATAACTGCTTACATCTGCTCTGAACAGGCTGCACGCTCACACACACACACACACACACACACACACACACACACACACACACACACACACACATACACTGTATATGTTTTTCAAAGCTGAGCACATAAGGCTGACTCACATGTTGGTTCACGTTCACTGGTTAAGGGCAGTGGTTCTCAACCTGGGAGTCAGGAACTCCTAAAGGGTTGCAAAATAATCAAAATTTGTGAAATCAGAGATACATTTCTGTTCTCTATAATCTTTCCAAATGTGTAAATTACTGGTAAATCTGACCTCTGCAGGCCCCTAAACATCACTCGGGAAAGAAATAACTCTTAAGTAGAACTGATCTAAACCTGTATTCATGTTCAACTAGAAACTGTCATTTTAAAGGACCAGTGTGTGGGATTTAGTGGCGTCTAGAAGTGAGGGGGGGGGGGATTTTAAGTCTTGTAAGGAAACATTTAAAGAATATTTATAGGCCTATACATCTCAGCATTTTATTAAATGCTGTGAAAAGAAAAACAAACTAAATGAAATTGTTGTACCTAAAGTTTAGATTATTGTTTATGATATAAATCTAAGCGAACAAGCTCTATTCACAGAATTGTCACTCTCACTTGTCCTGTATTTGAAAAGTGCACAGTTAAAACCAAAGCGCTAATAGAACAATGGCCTAGCATCAGGAAGAAGAAAACACTGAATTTGTCAAAAAAGAAGCCTATCAGCTGTTTCGAATTTAGTTTAGTTTAGAATTTAATTCAGGAAATCTCATCTCTGATGCAATATTGACAGGAAATAATCTGCTCAAAATTCATTCAATTACTTATTATCCAGAAACCTCCTGCAGTTATTGTGTTCATTGTTCGGGTCAACTGTACAGTTTTAATGTTCTACACTGTTATTGCTATACATTGAACATAATATGAAATATCAATACAGTCATGTCACTTAGTCAGGGGTCGTCGGTTCAGTCAGGAACAGAAAAGACAGAAAAGAAACAGATAAGTGGTCCCTTATGGAAAAGGCTGGGAATCACTGAGCTAATGGAAATATTGTCAGATTTTGTGATTCTCAAACAGTATAATATAGGTTAGGTTAAATAATTTGATTTTATTTAGATGTACATGTTACAATATGATGCATAGTTGGTTGTATCTATACCAGGTGCTGCTTCATCATGTTCTTTTACCGAGTCTTATTGATCTCGTGCAATAGCTGTGTGGAAGTGATGAATGGCTCTGTAAACACTGCATTTGTAGAATTAATGGTAACAGTGTATTATCATGGCAGTCAGATAAGGACACAGCTCTGACCAAAGCTTTCTACCCTCGGGCCGTTTCAAACGTCAGCTTGGCACTACATGGAGCTGGGATTTGGAATCACAAGTAACTGGCTCTGTACCTCTCAGAAATCCTTTGGAAAGGCAGCAGAATGTGGAGCTGGTGGATTTAGTGGAATCAGAGATTTAGCGCACGCCACTGATGGCAGTGACAGAGTCCTTGGTCTTCACGGTCCTGCTCTTTACAGTGGAGATCTATGTAGGCTTCACTGCCTTCCCTGCTCACTCTGCACTTTCCTTTGACTCCATGTGTCAGACAAGAAACAGTGTAATGGACTCTCGAGCGGTCAAGCCCTGACACCCACAAACCTCTGGGCCAGAAGGCCACTCCCAGTGCCCAACTGGAGGAGAATCTTGTTTCATGTAAGGTGCCGGTGTGTGTAATCAAGTTCTGCGGTAAGAGAGGGAACGGCAGGCAATTTAGAAATTATTAAAAGCCACTAAATCACCCTGTCATTGTCCTGTATGTGTGTATAAGTGTGCTGTAAATGTATGTGCTCTCTTGTTTCTTAGTGCGCTTTTCCCCAGCAAAGATGCCTTTCATCACAACAGCTCGCTTGGACGAGCAGCCATAACTCATCGAAAGTGGCCGCCAGACGGAGGACATGATTTCCTGTCTAAATTAATGGGATAGATTGGACACCGGAGTTGGCATCGAACAAGTAAACATTACACACACACCCCAGAAGCTTGCATCAGTGTCTCTATCATTCGTGCATACAGATTTTCTCTCCCTCCCCCTTTTTCTCCTGCTTTCCCTCTGCCTCTAACAGGGGAAAGAATCTGCACCCATATTCTCGGTCACACAAATATGTGAAACAAAAAGAGACAGAAGGTCCAAACTCTGCCGTCACAGTGATGCAGGTATGTGACTTTGCAGCAGCTCAGGCGGGACACAGTCACAATGTTACTCAGCTCCCTGGGGTTGGGGGCTCCCTGTACCTGCCGCTGCACAGAGACATATTGCACCACTGGCCCTGTATAACCACCAATCCCCCACCCCCATCCTATCATGTTGCTCCTCCCGTACACGCTGCCAGTGCTGGAACTGTAAAAACACTCCTTTACAAGGAAAAGTAGTTCTCCATCTACAACAGAACTGAACTAACAGTTCATAGACATCTGAAGCATAGCATGAAGCATCAACTCAATGCTGATTTATTTTAATAATACGTGAAAAAAAAGGTTGGGAAGCATTGCTTTAATCTTCAGTGCATTGTAATTTATAATCTGACCATATACTCTACATAAAAATAATCTGAAACGTTATTCCATCTGACAGATAAATGAAGTAAAGTGGAGATATAATATTTCACTCTGAAATGTGGTGGTGTAGAAGTGTAAAGTCTTTGGAAATACTCGGGTAAGTACAGTACTTGAGTAAATGTTATTTTCCACTGCTGGACACTGGTACTGTAGGGGTTGTGCTGCCAGGCTGATGCTCTGAGGACTTAAAATAGTTGGCAAAGGTGCAGCAGGCTGCAGAGAAAAGCTACAGAGGTGCAGAGAGCACTGATTAGAAAGTGTGTGTCTCATCATTTCATTTCATCAGAGCAAATTGTGATAAAGTAGGTAAATGTACTGTAAAATTAATAAGGCACCATATCATATGACCTTTTAAAAGGTAGGAAAAGGTTATCTGTGAAAGACAAGTGGCCGTTTACATCTTAACTCTCAGCAACTCTACAGGCTGATGTGACCATTACAAATGTTACCCTGCGCTGCCCTCTGCTGGTGAATACTCCTGTGCCCAAGTCCCATATGTAGCCAGAATTATGATAAGGATTGTATGTTAGTAAAAAGTGGTCATAACAAAACATTTTCTTTTCCAGCTACAGACTAAATTACTACTGGCTCTGCCTGTAAGTTAGCGGTTGTGCTATAAAATGACTTTGCTCTCACCTTTAAAACTACCTGGTGCTAACAGTCATCTGCCTCCTCTCAATGCTGCAATTTAAACATCTCTTCCTCCTGTCCAACAGCTGCGGCCAGACATTCCCTCCTCTCCCCAGCATGACTCACCATGTACTGCTTACACACATACGTGGCAGTAAGAGACAGAGACACACGCATAAACACCCACACACCTGCACACACTCGCTGGTTATAGAAGGTGACATTCACCAGGCCGTCCGCCAAATCACCAGGCAAGCCAGGGTGGTCATGGCCGACCACAGAAGGGTGCAATTAACTTTGCAAGCCTCCTGACAGCTCCACCACTGTGTGGGTATATTTGTGAGAGTGACAGAAAATTGGATGATTTTGGCTTCACAGACAAAAGGGGATATTGCTGTTATCTACAAATTAGGAGCTGCATTAAGAGTTTGCAGTTTGTTTTAAGCAAGAAAGAGAACAAACATGTACCCATTTTAATTTGGGAAGAGGTTAGTTTGCAGTACAGTTCTGTTGTAATGTCTCAAATTATCCTCTAAGAAAGTCTAAAAAGTGGGAAATAATGCACTTTAGTTTACAGTGCAGTGCCCATTTCCTTTACAACTTTCCATAAGAAATGGGAACTCTTCTCTCCAAAACAGCTGAAATTTGTTTGAGCATGTCTTTCTCTTTGTACTCTGCATTTGCCTCTCAGTCTCTCACTCACTGAGGAGGAGGAGAGCGACAACAAGATGCGAGCATGTTTGTGCCTTGAAGAAAAGCCTGGATTTGTGAAGCTATGCTGTACAAACATCTGATTTATAATGTGACAACACAATGGTTAAAATCTGGGTAGTTTGTGTGTCTGTTAACTCTCCATTGTTTTATTAGAATGATTGACAGTCAATGTTTTTGTTAAATGTGTTTTATGGATTTCATGTTTTTTATGTCTTTTCTATTTAGTATTTAGGCATACCTGTGAATAAATGTGTGTGTGTGACAAAGAGTGAGGGCTACAGTCAGTCTATTATGCGTCTCATCACAGCTCAGGTTTGCTGTCATCTGGTCAGATAGACAGGTGTCCCTTCCAATGTCACAAACTCTCTGAGGCTCAGAGCTGACAGGAGGAGCCCAGACTTCATTAGCAGGTCAATTAACATTTCCCAGACAACATCTGGAGGACACACCGGCCACCCAGCTGCTATTACACACCTCTTAATTTCCCTTCCCCTCAGAATAGCATCAAAAACTGTGTAACTGCAGTCTAATGACTCCATCCCTGACTCGCACTGAATGTTGAACTGCATTAAGGCGTGTAATTGAATACTGACTGGCAGAGCAGCCAGGAGCAACTTAAAACAACTGTCAGAAATGTTAGCGTGAGACTCTGGAGAAATTCTATAGCAATCAGTCGTCTGTTTGATATATTTGTGCATTATTCTGTCTCCCTCCTGCTTTGTGTTCAGACCTCATCATCAGCTTTTTCCTCTGTTTCTTACAGCCTCTCTTCAATACCTTATCTGTCTCTTATGGCCTTCTCTCACCATTACTTGGAAACTCATCTTTACAAGATTGATCTGAGCCAGAGAGCAACAGCAGTATTGCCAGTTGCTCGGTATAGTGCTGCAGGCAGACAGGCATTTGCAAAATTGTGGGCACATAACACACAAACACACACGCAGCTTGTTGACATTGATACATTCACATGGGATCACAGAAATACGAGCGACGAAATGAGAAAAACAACTCTATTTATTCTCCGCTGACCCAGCCACAGCCAAAGGCGGCCTCCTCACATCACAGTGGGGCTGTCAGGTGCACCTGTCTTTTTGTGACTTCTTGATGGAGTTTTTTTCCTTTTTTGTTTTATTTATTCGTCTCTATAATCAAGGAAACAAAAACGTGTCCTAAGTAAGAGGCAAGGGAGATGGTGTGGTTGATGGAAGCTAGAGAGTTCGGGGACACACTGACAGATGTAAAAATGTCCACATACAAAAGGCTGAACAGGTTGGGTAGTCTGTACATGTTCATCTAGAGCAGGGGTTGTCAAAGTGACAACATTTTGTGCAGCCCCCAAACGTGACATGAAACACATGAATTACATTCTTATCATCTGTGTCTGGGTCTATTCTGATACTTTCACTTTCAGTAGCCTACAGCAGGGGTCTGCAACGTTTTTCAGGCTATGGAACCCTAAGCTGATAGAGGGACGGAACAGGGACCCACTAATACATATACTGCTACCACTATACATGGAATATTTTTTGGGTCTTCTCTCATTTGCGCCACCCTTGGCTGCTCAGCAGCATGGCTAATGTTAGTTGAGTTAGCTTCACCCTCTGCACTGTCAGCTGTGGTATCTGAGGTGGAGGGTGTGCCAAAGTATCTCGCTCATAAAATTATATAATGATCTGTACAGATCTGTACAACTGGGATACGAAACGAACTAGTTTGGATGATAGATAGGTGTGACACAGTGGTTTAGTTGGTTAGTTAGCTCATGTGATTCATGTGTAGCCTTTTGTCAGTGTTGTATAAATTACATGTTTTTGGGTTGTTAATTAATGGGGCAATTATTGTTTGCTCATATGTTGGATTCATGTTAATGTGTATTTTCAGACATTTTAATTTTTAAAGAAAAAAGTTATCAAAGAATAATTTGCCTGCAGTAATTCTGAGGACCCCCTATTTGTCGCAGATCTCCTGTTGAAGACCCATAGCTTAAATCTGATATACTATAGGCTAGGCCAGTGGCTCACAACAGATTTTCCTTTGAGTCTCATCCACATCTGTCTAGTGGCACCTTGCAAGTGTCACAGGAATTACATTATCTCATCATTGCTAGTGCTGTTAGCTAAACTTAGTATTTTCTGTGGACAACTCTGCAAGTGCAAGTATTTTTCAGGCTTTTTTGCCTTTATTATAATAGAACAGCTGCAGAGAAACAGGAAAGGGGTGGACAGAGAATGAGGGGATGAGATGCAGCAAAGGGCCAAAGGCTGGAATTGACCCTGAGCTGCTGCAGAGGACTGACAGCCTCGCTCCACCAACTGAGCTATGGGAATGCCCTCAATTCTGCAGCTTAATGTGGAATTGAGATGGAAAAGCCACCACAGGAAAAAAAGATAAAATTTTACATTGTCTGACCTTCAGGGACAGACAAAGTGATCTGCCTCCTCTGCAATAGGTGAATGCAATGATCAAGGATTTTAATGTTTAAGACCATTATGAAACCGATCACCAATCCTATGACAAGTTCATGTTTTTGTCTTGGTGGCCCTCAAACTAAACTGACAGTCATCAAAACTTTGAGAATCCCTGATCTAAATGTAGCCCATGTCTGCGTCCAGAACAATGCTGTTGGCTGTTTTTTGCAAAGAAGAATGTGAAAGCAGATTTTATGGGTCTATCCAGAAACTATTTCTACAACCAACCTGTCTTAATATGCCAGAAAAAAATGTCATCGCATTAGCCAGGAAGTTTCCAATTATGGTCATAAACTGCTCACAGTTTTTTTTTACACATACTCCTCTCACCTGTAGTCAGTCTCACTGTGCCCATGCCACTGGCTGTTTTTTATTGATGCTTCTCAGTTGCTCTTGTTGTCTGTTATGTGTGGTGTCCTGTCTTCTCTCTCAGTCTGGTCTCCCTCCTCCCTCTGGCAGCTGTGCACCTGAATGCTATCAACAGTCAGGTAAAGAGAGCAGGAGGGGATAAGAGTGGCAGAGAGTGCAGAGACAGGGAGGCACACAGGGCACACACAGACAGCTGCACAGGTGGTGAGGAGATCTTTCCCTTCCTCCTTTTTCTCCCAAGCAGAATTTACCTCCATGCCTACTTAGGTGCTGGAGTTGTGTTGTTTTAGTTGGTTGTGTTAGTTTGGGCTGGAGGTTACTGGTAGTTTAGTTATTTGCCTATTTTGTTTACTTCAGGTTTAGTTTCTGTTTTACTGTAGGTAGTTTAGGGGGAGATGCTGGGAGTGACAGCCCACTGCATGATTGGCCTCGTGCCTTCCCTCCTTTTGTTCATTTTGCCACGGTCTATAACCCTCTTTTGTTTCCCCTTAGCTTATGTTCTTATTTCTTACCTACTTTGGGTTTATTTAATAAAGTGTGTGGGTTAATTGTTACCCCTTGGTGTGGCATTCTCTTTTTTTGATATGTTGCAGCCTCCTACCCCTTTTCTTCTTGTTTGGAGGCCATAACACTGTCATGTACATATCTATGTGAACAGTCAACAAATTTTATTTTGGTTTGCAACTTTTCCACAAACCTTTGACAAAGTAGCTGTCAGTGTAGTCATAAACTGACTGAAAAAAACAAAACCTGACAGCAGTAGTTACAGCATGATGCAGATGACTAAAGGTCAGAACAAGAAACAGACCAAAGTTGAGTACAGTCAAACACCTGTTTGTTGGAATGTCACAATGTGTCATAGATAAATCTGTACCCTTAACATTTGATCCAGAGAAAACACTCCATACAGTGAAATAATATCAGCAATAATAATTTAAAATTTTTATTTTATTTATCCTTCATTTCAACCACAAAAGTTCCATTGAGATACATTATCTCTTCTGCCAGGGTGCCCTGGTGAAGATGGGCAGCAAAAAATAAAATAAAAGTTTTCATATAAAAGTACAAACAACAGACAGCAATCAGATACACAATTACATTACAAAAAACATACCAAAACACAAGAAACAAGTACAAAACATACATGGGTCAGGGGCTATTGTCAGTGAAGTACATTTTCCCTCAAAAATGTCAAATGTAATTTTATAGTTTCATGTAAGTCAACTCTTAAACTCTTAAAGGTGTATGCTCTTTGATATTCATTGATTACATAATTAATGGGAGGCCTCTGTAATTCTTGATAGCTGTTGATGCAGATGATTTTTTTATGTTTTATATTTTGTTGATTTTTCCCAGACCTTTTTTCATGGAAGATATATTAACATGTCACAGTTGGCAAAGCACAGATAGATAATGACTGAATTTCTTTTAGTTGCCTCAGTTTCAGGGTCCTGATGTTATGCCTGCTCGCTCTCTGTTGCACATGGCTGGATGCTGATCACAGCTCCATTAATGTTATTAGTTCCACCTGTGCTTTTCCTATTACAGTATGCCATGTTGTGATATTTAGTTCAGTGGTTCTCAAATAGGGGTCTTGTGCACTCTGGCAGAGGGTCCATGAAAAGATTTCAGATTCATTCCATCTGTTAGGCCTATTTTATTTCATATTATTTAAAATTATTGTATTGTTTTATGTATGCACTAAGAGTGAAAGACATTCACCTGATGTGTGTATTTGGGTATTCTGTGCAGACATGGAGCCAGGGGCAGATCTAGGGGGGCCTACAGGGGCCAGTGCCCCGTTGCATTGAATTTGGATCCCAGTTATTTTCACTCTGCTCTTTTTCTAGTGCAGTACTGCCTTTGTTTAGAAAAAATGAAACTCTTGGCATCACATCGACTATATCAATACCACTGGGTGATATTTTACTTAAATCAAATTTCAGACCATGTCTGTAAAGACAGAATGAAAGAATTATTGAGTCAATGGTGAACGTGGGTTTCTACATTGTTTTAAAAGAATGTGAAACACTTCTCCCCTTGTTCCCATTCCAATAACTTTAATACAAAAGCACGATACTGAGTTTCTACAATCCATGTTCAAAGGGAGAGACTTACATGGTGAAAACAGGTATGAAATTAAATATACAACAGATAAGTAACTTTAAAAAGAAGTGGAATGCATTTTAAAACATGTTTTTGAGTGGTTTGCAAGTCGCCCAAACCATTTTAAAATGTTATATATTGCTGTTTGTCAACACTTCAGAATGGTTAAATATGCATTGGCTATGATGGGACAATTCTCTCAATATTTCCTGATGAAAAGGTGGAAAGCATATCAACATGATGATAATATTCTGTCAGGACATCTTCAATCATTAACAGAATTCTAAGTAGTCTAATGGTTATTAGGTGACTGGTCACTGCATTCACACTTTGACACAGAGATACATGTGAGCTGACTGGACGTGCTGGGACTGATGGTAGATATACGGTGTTGCATAACTTGCATGTTTTCCTCAGTGGGACGGCCTTTATAAGGAGCACAAAGGACGGACCTCCCAGGTCTGCGGTCCACAGTGGTGAGCTGTCTGCCCAGGAGGAAAGATGGGCTTTATTCCGGACTTTTCCATCGAAACTTGGACGCTGATTGTTTTTGTCATCACTCTCATTGCAGTGTGAGTATGCAGTCTTTTTATCTCTGTCTTTTAAAATGCAGAGAGACAAAACGCACAAATTCAACATAGAAACGGAAGTCATCAGTTTTGTTGTTTATGTATGTGGCAGAGCTTTCTAGATGGAGGCTGTGTGAGGACTTTTAAACGTAGTTTTTGTTTTAAACAAGTGTGGAAAAACCGTTTGAAACTGAAGTTGTTGTGGAGCAAATGTTCAGCAAAGTCAGCAGAGGAACCGAAACAAACTAATCTAGAAACTGTTTCTGCACACTCAGGAGACGACAAGAAATTAGACCTACTCTAAGTATGAGTAAATAAAATTTAGCCAGTCATAGCTCAAGTTTTTATGATGCAATGTAGAATCAATCTGGGAACGACTTCAGTTACGCAATTAATAGCGACAACAGCTCAGGCTGTTACATAACACGGTGATTTTACTGGACTAAAGGTGGGATAACAGGTGTGATCACATTCTTGATGGGGAAAGTAAACCGTCCCACCCAACAGGTGCAGCAAAATGAACAGGAATGAAAGGGAGATGTCACTTAATACACAACCCCCCACAGAAGAGGTCAGTCAGGAACAATAAGTGGAAACAGATGTGTGGGTGAACCAAGTGCATGTGTCTGGATAGCTTCTAAAGGCTGCATTCAATTTCAATACACCTCTGGTCAAGTTGAAGTTGGGCAGAGTTATGATGATTATATGATGTCACCAGACATGAGGTAGGGGAGACCAGGGAGATTCTAACATTTTTTACGTTTTCATAAATAATTCATGGGCTACTTGAAATACACTAGTCATCTTTTGATATAAGAAACACATGTATATGTGCACTGATGCAACTGATCTATTCTCACTAATGAGGACAAGACTAATGTTAAATTTAATGCAAGAAGTCAGAGTGCTACAACTGGCTGTTAGTAAGTAATAGTAATAGTGAAAACATCAGTCATAAAACCAATGTATCTCAAATAAAAGCATTCCTCAAAGTTATTCAAATTAATCCTGTAGTATCTAATAATATTATTCAAGATTTTTTTTTTTGCATTGGGTTGAAATTGTTTTGGATGTCTGGCATCATATGCATTCAAAGCAAAATTGGTTTCTATTTTTGTAGCTTTTGCAGTCTAGGCAACTATTAGGATGGTAGATTTTAATGATTTGAATTGAGTTAAAAGTATGGCCTCACCAATACTGCATTTTTCAGGCCAATGCTAATATTAGGGAGTAAAGAAATTCTGAT
>JAJHUR010115264.1:0-14342 GCA_027495735.1 Lutjanus campechanus | reverse complement strand
TTTTTTTTTTATTTTTTATTTGCACTCCAAAATAATCTTTCAATTTCTTCAACATCTGTGATCCATGTTTTACAACTGACTCCACAATTGATTTGCAGTCATACAGAAATAATATCTCATAATATCAACGTTATTATGAGGCTGAAGAGGCATACACTGTCAGACAGCATGCCAAATATAGATTTAACCAATGCTGCTTTCTTTTTTCCTAAATTTGTTGTACTTTATTTATGTTTTACTTCTTTGCCCCAAGCCTGTTATTCTTCAATTTTTGGCCTATACATAATGGATGCTGTGTGAGTGAGTCAGGGTGGAGTTTGGCTCTGGGGCTTGCGGGCATTGCAGTGAGATAGAGTAAGGGAAGGAAAGAGAGCGGCAGACTGACCGAGAGTCTGAGCCAAGCCTTGGCAACTAAGCAAAAGAGAGAGATTATTCGCCTCAGTGGAAAGAAGAAGAAATCATGGTAGACAGTAGCAAAACCTCTGTTTGTGACCCTTGTCTGGCACAGAATGATATGGAATACAATTTATTGAGGTTTCTGAAGTGCTTTACGTCTAAATGGAACAGAGAGGCGGAGGAAAACAAGAGTGCACTTGTAGCACGCCATTCTGAGCCATACTTAACAAACAACATGCCCTGTTTCGGGATGTGGTGTCATGTCCTTTATATTTTTTCTTGTTCCCACTTGTGACTGCTTAAAGGTACATCATGTGACATCTTGATGGGTGAAATGAATCATTGTGTGAATCGTTCTTCAAGGGAATAAATTCGTCATAAAGGAAGACTGACCCAGCGGTCCAAGAACAATGGTGTTCTTGGACTAATTGGCCGATGCACAGCACAAATTTCATTCCACTCATCTTGAGAGTCGTTCTGAGAAACCCATGAAATCACAGAATGATGCAGAAATAGATCAGGTAGGACCACTGTGTAGTTTCACAGATGACATCCTCAGTCGGACATTAGCGCTGCATGAAGAGGCTCCATCCCTCCCTATTACACAGATATTTTTGTCATTTTTAGGGGTGGACGGGGGTCTCTAGAGGGAAATAGCAGGTCAGCAGGCTTGGGAAGTAACAGATTACGTGCAGCTGGATTACGTAATCAGGATACAAAAAAGGTAACTGTATCTCATTAAAGGGATAGTTCACCCAAAAATGAAAATTCAGTCATTATCTGCTCACCCTCATGCCGATTGAGGGTCAGGATTTTTTTGTTAGTGCACAAAACACTGCTGGAGATTCACAGAAAAACAGTGTTGCAGAACCTCCCAAACAATGTAAGTGAATAGTGACTAGTTTTAAAATGGAAATAAACAAGACAATAAAAACAGAAAATGCCTCCATACTGCTCATCTGGTGTCTCCTAAAGCCCCAACTTGCCAAGTTGACTAAAGAAATGTTATTTACACTTATTTGTTTTTAGCCTGAATCTTCACTGTGGATCCTGAGCTTGGAGACACATTCGCATGCACACTGTCTGAACTGGGTGTGTGTGTTGTGACGGTGTGCAAACGGCGTGTCGGGACTTTAGGAGACTTGGATTATGCCAGACAAGCAGTATGGAGGGGTTTTATGTTTTTTTTTTTTCAGTTGTTTTTTACGTTTGAAAACTGGTCATCTTTCACTTCCATTGTTTGGGAGATTCTGTAACGCTGTTTTCCTGTGAAACTCCAGCAGTGTTTTGTGGACTAAAAAACTAAACCCTCAATCGGCATGAGGGTGAGTAGATAATGACTGGATTTTGGGGTGAACTATCTCTTTAAAGTTACAGTTATAAAAAGACGTAATCTGATTACAGATACAAAACGGGGATTACTTATCAGGATTACAATTTTAAAGAACAATATACAACCACGCGCAGTGCGTACACATTATAACACTTGAGTTATGACACGACTCTGGTCTCAGTGAAACATTCAGTCAAATCATTCTCATGGCCACTGGTGAAAACATGCTTCACTGGGGGGAAATTTGGGTATTATGTTGTCTCTAAATCAGCAACATCACAGTACAGTGAAGGTCAGCTGTGAAAAAAACAGGTAAGACCAATTGCTAACATTGGCTACATTAGCTAACCTGTCAATACTGTCACTACTACAACTACTGAAAATATTTTGACACTGGTGACTGTGTGGATAAAAACAGAAGTTTCAGACCAAAATAAGTTTATGTCAGTTTACTTCAAGTTTAAGTGAGGATGATACTTAGTTTCTATACAAAGTACATTTAAAAGTGCATAATTACTGCTATTTATATAAATGTGCATTTGCCAAAACAAAGGAAAGAATATCTGGACAACATTTAATAAATTTAACAACAATCATAATAAATCATAACATTAGGCTAAACAATTTCACTGTTTGTTATTGAGTTAATCCAGAAGTATCTAAAAGTAATCAAGTTGGATTACTTTAATATTGTTATACCTGAACAGTTAATTAATTAATGTTTTTTTTTAAAGTAACCCTCCCAGCCTGCTAGTCAGCCCATCCTCAACAGAAAAACATGTTTTGGTGGAAAGTGCGAGCAGCTTATTATGACTGATATGTCAGTTTATGGGTGGTGCCCCCTCGTGGATGTAGTAAATATGACAGGAGAGGTATTAGGAGTCTTTCACTCAGGAGACCAGGGTTCAAGTTCTGTGTGACACAAAAAGTAAATGTAAAGTTATGTGTCAAAACCTAACTAACCTAATTTTTGTGCCTAAACTTGACCAAACTGCAACCATAAACCACATGAGTTATGTCACGTGACCTGTAACACAGTTAAGGTCCGGTAAGCCTCTCCACCCATGAAATATGCTGTTTTGGGAGTAAGTGACAATCGACCTATTCAGGCGTTTAGGTATGAGGATGTATTGCACCAGCAAATGTCACACAGAGACACATCAACTGAAAATTGGGACCCTTCAGATTAATTTAAGATGCAGCTCAGCACTGTGTCAAGTTTTAGTGTCATAAATCTGGAATAAACATTGTGTTTTGAATTTAGAAAAGGAGGTTGTGTTTCAACAGTGATGTTCTCAGTGGAGTGCTAGAGACAAAATCCAGTAAACATATTCCAAAAAATTTAAAAGGTAGCACATCTCAAGTCTTCAAGTCAAGGAGGACAAAATATTCACATTTCACTTATTTATTTGGCTCACATCACAGTGAGTGATGTGAGCCAAATAAATAATTGAGATGTGCTACCTTTTCATTTTTATTATTTTTTTTAGAATATAAACATCGTGTTTTCTTTAGGCACCTTTTCAAAGTTAAGAGTGTCAGAACATTATGGCTGAAGTATATGATGAGCACATATGTCTCATTAGTTGTTGCAATAGTTTTTGGGCTGATACTATTTATATTACACAGATTTGGTGTTCTTTTTTTGATTGAATTTTTTGACCACTTGAGAATTGATAGAAATGGTCAAAAACACTCTCCAAAATACCACATTTAGACACCAAGACCTTGAGGAACATGGCAGGAAAATGAATGCTTGGTCTGACATGAAAAACTGACATTTTGGAGATTTCTGTAAGAATCACATTTTTCGGTGATTGGATGGTAGGCACTTTCTAAGAGACCCCCTTCTTTGTCGATATAGTCATCATCATCACACATGAATAAAACTGGGCTCACTGAATGCACAAGAGTCTCAGCTTTCCAGCCATATTCAATCGATGATATTCTAATACTGTACAGGGTACGCAGTGTGCAGAAATATTCAAAAAGAACCTGTAAAAATAACACATTTATACTGCGATGAATCAGTGAGTTTTTGTCCAAAACTGCATGGGACTATCATGAAGTAGACATGTCTATAAAGGGGAGACGACCCACAGAACCCATTTTCATTCAGTTATCTTGAGGTGAGATGTCAAAGGAATCCTTTGAATATCAGCATGTTAGTTTATCACTTGCCAAAATTTTTGCTTAAATTTGGAGAGTTATTTAGCCCACTTCTTGACAAGTTCGCACGTCATGGTTTGTGCCTATCTATTCCTTTGGTCTTTTAGTTTCATATAATATCTTCTAGTGTCTTCTCGCTTTAAAACGGAGCCTGCTCCAGCCTCTGAAAGAAAGTAGAGTTGAAAAGAATTGAAAATCACTGTTGGCATCAATGCAAAGGGCTTCCACAAGTCAGTCTTCCACGGGGAGAACCAATTCCAGTTGAGAACTGGCTCCAAATGGTCCCATCCATCGCAATTGTGTGCCTCTGAGCTTATAAATTCCTTTTATCAATGCTGCCATGTTTTTCTCACAATGATGTCAAACTTGTGCGTCTACACCGCCAGAAACTTTCCACAAGAAAGAGTCATGGCAGAGAGCCTTTTCTCTACTCCGCTCCTACACTGAGTTCAGACTCAGATATGAAACTGATGCACTGATGCTGAAAACCTGCGCAGGCCTACTTTATTCCATAAAGAAAATTGATCAGGAATCAATAAGGGAATCGATAAAGAATCAAACCAGTAAAAAGAATCGCCATCCTGCGGTCAAATTCTGAATATGGCTCAGCTTCAGTGGCACTTGACTGCACTGACCAACCTGTTCTGTTTACCTCAAGAGAGTTGAGACGGAGGATAAAATGACAGCTGCTCCGATGACTCTCCAGAGTTGTAAAACCCTCGTAATACAAACCACTGTGAAGTTTTTCAGCATCTGAATAGCCTTCAAAGTCATAGATCAATTACTCAAACCAGACATCCCATCATATTTCATCGTCTCACCGGTACCTCAAATAACAAGCCTTCTAGGATTAGATATTGTTTGCTTTTCTCTCTTTTTTTTCTATACTCTCTTTGTAATAACAAAACTGTAATTTGAGTTGTAAAAAATAAGTCCAAACTTCTTCATTTCAACACTGTTATTTATTTAGAACATTTAGAACAAAACCACCTCACAACCGTCTGTGTCCAGGGCATTTAACGCTGTTGTTTGAGTCTCAGAGGAAGCACATGTGATGTCCTTCCTGTTATGTTGTTGTCAGTACCGCTGCTGTGCTTGCATACTGTAATATATCCCCTTTAAGAGTATCCAATGCCCTAATGTTGGTTTCATACAAAGGTTTTTGGACATATGCTACGTAATGCTGCAAAACACTTCTAACACTAGTATAAATGTACAAATGCTAAGCCAGTGTCAACCAAGACATTGAAAACTTACCCAGCTATCTAATTATTCACTTGAAGATGCTGATGAAGTTGTTGACGCCTCAGTTAAAGTTTCCATGGAGAGCATGATTTGATTCTCCCAGGAGACTCCAGTTTTTTTTAAATTGCCCTCTCCTTATTTCCACTCGAAATCATAATTCTCCTGTATTTCTCTAGATTTCTGACAAATATCACAATCTGTTTCTGGCACTGTACAACATGTATGAGCCCTAAATGACTCTTAAAGTCCAAACACTCTACAGTCTTTCAAACGCGCTGCACTCTTCAGCTTTTAGATGTATTTTGTGTTTGGTTAGACGTGTTGCCCTGGCCAGCTTTACATTTTGCATTACAAATATGGCAACAAGTGTTGTCTGTTTCGAGTTTCAAAAAGCGTAACAACGCTGAAACTTAGCACAGATTGATTTAATGCGAATCGGTGCTTGTTAGTTCCTACATAATCAGTCAGTCCTGTTAAAAGTGCTGAGTTTGGTACCCGACCTTAACGCCCTCACCAACTTTTGCCTAGTTAAAGAATCCACGGGTAACTTTTCTTTTAAACAGTTGTTCACCTCATCATTTGTTACAGTTGACTCTTAAAATTCCAAAAATACTCCTCACCTTGTCGCTAATCTTCTAATAAGAGGCAGCGAGGAGCCATCATGCACGGCTGACGCTGCTAACAGGAGGCAGATCGACAGTCAAAGACTCTGGGAGTGTCTTTAGCTTGGAACCATTCCTCTTCGAGGTATTGATCTGGGGCAAGGCTAAAGCTGATAGCTGAGCTGCAACCAGCGTGGGAGCTAACTCCCAGTGTTCCTGGTGCTGACAGGCCCAGACCGGCATCATTATTACAGCACTAAGCATTGGCAGTCAGGCTGCACTCTCCCCTCTCTCACCCCATGATAAACTACTGACGGGACTCTAGGCAGATAGGTTTTTCAGCATACATCAGCTCCAAAAAGCACATCAATTATTCAACCTCACACTGGCCTATTGTAATTACTCCGCATTGATAGGCTGCCAGCCATCACAACCATAAGTCAATGAAATAAGCAACGAGATGCAAAAACTGTACTCCTGCGGCACTGCCGATGGCAACCTGATTAGGTTGTCCTTGTAGCCAGCAGGACGCTAAGCCACTGAGACACACGCCCGTATGAAAGACAGACAGAGACACGCGTGAGTCAGTACACTCACAGACATAAAGGTGCTAACAAGAACCATACAGGGTTCTCAGGCTTGTCCCCATAGCAAAACCATTTTTGTTTCCTGGTAAAACCTTTATAAAAGGTTGAGTTCTACATAGAACCCAACATAAAGGGTTATACCTGCAACCATCTGTGAAAGTTTTCACCTACAACCCCCTAGAACCCTTCTATGGTTCCACCCAGAACCCTCTCAGATGATTCTATCTGGATCTGTTCTGCCTTCCAAGGGTGCTAACAAGAACCCATCCACAAGGTTCTACTGAGAATCTTTTTATATTCCAAAGGTTTTATCTCGACCACATTCACAGGGTTCTATCGAGAACCTTTTCAGATTTTTTAAAGTTTTTTTTTCCAGAACCCACCCACAAGGTTCTATCAAGAATCCTTTTATATTTGAATGCTTTAATCTAAGAGTTTTATCTAGGACCCATCCACAAGGTTCTATCAATAACCCTTTTATAGTCCAAGGTTTTTTTTTAATATCTAGAACCCACCAAGGGGGTTCTACTGAGAATCCTTTTAGATTCCATGAGTTTTATCAAGACCACACTCACAGAGTTCTACTGGAAACATTTTTAGATTGAAACGGTTTTATCCGTAACTCACCCAGGAGGTTCTACCAAGAACCCTTTTATATAATAGTTATGAAAGTGTTCCTCAAGCTTTTCAACAATCCTTAAAGAACTCTGTTTTCCAAAAAGGGTTCTTTGGATGAGAAAGATTCTCAGTGGAACTGTTAGTCTTACAAAGAACCCTTGACAAACCCCTCAGAGGAAAATGGTTTAGGGTAGAACCTCAGCCCCTCAGGAAGAACCCTGTTGTAATTCTACGAGTGCATGACAGCATTGATAGATGTTTCGCCCGTCCAGCGGACGTAAATGCAGCTTCTTGTTTCTGGACATTAATTTTTAATGCAACCAAATCTCATCTGTGACTCGCTGAGCATCTTAATGCATCGTGACTAGTAAAGGGTGAAACACATCCAGCGGGTCGGTGAAAGTAAAGTAAGCGGTCAGAAGTCTTCAACAGGCAGACAGACTAATAGACTTGACATGAACACGGGAACACAGACAAATTGACAAAACCGCACTTTGAATCAGAGTTCAGAATGCTAATCAATATCTTCCTGTTTACATTTCACATGACTCTCTCCTTGCCTTCACTTTCACAAAGCCCCCATAATCTCCACAGAATATAGATTGGTTGTTCATCAGTCTGCGCACGAGCTATTCATACGAGAAAGCAAACAGAGGATGAGGAGCAGAGAGGACAGTGAGAGGGAGAGAGGAAGAGGCGCAGAGTGACATCCCCGTCTCACCTCTTTTAGTTTTATCGGACAAGCGAATGCACGCTCAGTTGAGAAGAAGGAGCAGAGAAGAAAGAAAGAGAGGTGACTTACTTCTGAGCGAGGGTGACGGCAGACAAAGAGTAGGTGCTCCTGAGTGTCTCTGTGAGCCTGATTGAGCCGTAACAGCCTCCACTGACACAGATGGAGAGAAAGAGACGCACAAAAAAAAGGAGAAGGAGAGTGGTGAGAAGAGGAGATGAAGAGGGAGACTGGAGGCTTGACTCAGTGCTGGCTTTGCTTTGTAGTATACACTGTGGAAGTGTGTGCTTGTGCGTGTGTGTGTGTGTGTGTGTGTGTGTGTGTTGGTGCTCTAGTTTCTGTTCAGAGAGATCCCTTGGATGAGCTTTGTGCAGATACACTTAAAGTTTCCATGAAGTCAAAAGGTTTAAGTGCTTTTATTGACATGTTTATTGCACTATGTCATCTATACGCCAGAACCTGTCCCAACAATGACACAAAAAAGCTCTTTTGTAGATATTCTTCAGTATTTTAATGGAATTTCAGCTTGTCTTTTTTGGGGAAATGATTAAAAATTGTTGATGATTCATCCTGCACTTGAGGGCGTCAAATGAAACACTTTCTCGCCTATGATGCCACCGGAGCATGTAGGGAGAATACATCCATTCACCGGAATGGACTGGAGCGTTTCTGGGGGGCCTCACTGCAAAGAAGACAGAACTTTACAACTTTATTCATGGATTTGGGTGAAACTGGATCATATTTTATGGAGAAAATGCTGTCTGGTTTTCTCTCTGATGATCTCCAGGTTCTCAGCGCCAACTCTCACTGATTTAATTACAGTTTCCTGGTGGACAGATGTCCTCTGATGTCCACTGGGACAAACACAGCCTCAGTTTACAGAGTTTCCTGGTTCAAAGAACTCTTAACTTGTTGCTAAAGTTACCTGACCACAAACTGCCAGAAACTGCTGCTTTCTGGTTTCCTCTGTCTGCTCAGCTCCAACTTTCCCTTATTTAATTGTAGAGTTTCCTGACAGATAGCTTCAGTGACTTATTTTTTGCTAAAGTAGCTGACCATCACTATTAGCTTCTGTTAGTGGGCAACAGAAGTGGGGTCAGCAGCTTCCCAGTGAACACAGCTGCTCACTGGGACAGCCTCTGAGACTGACAGGGAATAAAGTAACAAGGTTTTTTACGGAGTTTCCTAATGAAAAGATATCTTTACTTGTTGATAAAGTAAGTAACCGATGCTAACTGCCATTAGCTCGGTTAACTCAACCCAGCAAGAAGACCACCTTGGTACTGTCGCCTGATCCCTGTCCTGAAACGGGTCTGTTGGATCTTGGAGGCTGTTATGGCCCCAGTGACCAGCCGTGTTCACTGGGAGGCTGCTGAGCCTGGATCTGTGGCATAACCACGCATTTAGTGCTATTAGCTACTGTAAGTACCAATCAATGTCAGTGACAAGTCCCTTCCTTGGCTTCCTGTTTTTACAGGAGACGCTAAGCAATAAGCACTCCACGAGCCCATTCATGGAAACTTGAACCAGCTTGCTCTTGAACCTCCTGTTCACTCTGCTCAGTTTCCACCACATGCATGCAAGTACACATGCGTGCCTCCGAACACACAGACACACACACCAGCCTTTCCAAGACACCGTATCACACAGCTGGAGTGTTTAGCACCGCTCAGATAATGCCATATTCTGTTGGCTTTTTTTCCCTCCCTAAATACTGATTCACAGGCAAATAATGAAAGCATCTCTGTTCAGAGCAGGCGGGGAGTTTCAGTGTTTTGAAGAGATAAGGAATTTGGGCTCCATTCACACCAGAAACAGACTGAGACAAATTGATCCCCTCATTCTCTCGGTCAGTTGTTTGTAAGTGAGAATAATGCTGAGAGCTGACAGTTCAGTGTGTGAAGATACACTCACTGATATCCAAACATTATTATTATAGCTAATTTATACTTTCTCTTTCTTATTCGGAGAAGTCAATTTGAGACAAATTGAGCATCCTGCCCTCTGAGACAGACTTGGAAATCTTTAGAGGAGCGGACGCTTTTGCAGCATGCAATTAGCCTTTTGTGGGGTTATTGTTGTAGAAAATGTGAGGAAAGCCATAGAAATCGGGAGCATAATGATGGCAGGTGTGGAATTAGTGTTGTGTCGTTGTTTCCACACCGCTGCTGTGAAAGCGCTTTCAAAACAATCTTCTCTCAAGTTTGGTGCAAATTTTAGCATCCCAATGACAGAAACTTTCAAACAAAGATGTCAGCTGTGACTGCTGCTTGGCATGAACGCCGATGTAATGAATATTAAGCGAGTATCGGAGAATTCTGCAGACTGGCTGATGCTAGCCTCCGTGTTCTCCTGCATGGACCATGACAGACTGTCAGAATCACCTTGTGTTCTTTTTTAAGCTCCTGAAGAAATGCTGACTGTAACCTTACATGTCAATGCCTTAAATTAGACCCTTCACTCCCTCCTCTCCAGAGGTGGGAAAAGTACACACATTCTGTACTCAGTACTGATTTAATTTCTTTTCAAGTAAAAGTGAAAAAGTATAAGTACTCTGAAGGACATTTCTAACAGCTGGTTCTGTGTCTCCCTCTCTGTCTGTTTCATCTTGTTACGTCTTTTTTGTTTTGTAACATCTTTTTTGTCTTGTTATGTCCTTTACATAGTTTTTAGTGTCGTCAGGTCTTTGTTTATCTTCATCTATTATGTCTTTTATTTTTCTTGTTGCGTCTTTTACATCATTTTTTGTCTCGCTGCACCTGTCATACTTGATTTTTCTTTTTCATCCTGTTACATTTTTTATGTTGTTTTTTGGTCTTCTTACATATTTTTTGTCTTGTGTGTTTTTCATCTTGTTATGTCTTTTACGTCGTATCTTTTTTTTGTCTTGTTACGTCTTTTTCATCTTTTTCCTCTTGTGCCGTTTTATGTCTCCTTACGTCTTTTTTGTCTTGTCATATCTTTTACGTCTTGTTACATCTTTTATGTTGTTATTCATCTCATAACATCTGTTTTGTCTTGTTACATCTTCCTCATCTTGTTATGTCGGTCATGCTTGACCTGCACTGACGGATACACTTTTTTTGTGTGTTATTGACCCATCCATTTAGGTTGAAATCATCTTGATGTTGAGAAGGTGGCGCACAATGACGCAAAATAAAAATAATGAATAATTCCCTCAGATGCATTTAAACTAAAGATTCTAACCTGTTTTGAAAATGTACGGTGTAGAAAGTGTAGATATTTGTGTTCAAATGTAAGGGGTAAAAGTAAAAAGTTGTTAGAAAAATAAATACAAATACTTGAAAACTACTTCGTATTTTTACTTTGTTACTTCTCACCTCTGCTCCTCTCTCCTTGCTTGTTTGCCTTCTCCTTCTATTTTCCACCAAGCTTTTTCGTAGGTAACTCCATCCTGCCACAGCCACAGCAACCCAGTTTTATGAAAGCAGGATGAATCTGATAGCTCTTAAGATGGCATCTTTCCCTTTTCTCTTTCACAAACTCTTAGTCTGGGCTGCGGTCCACTAAAGCATGGACACTGCCCTGTAACAAGACCAGTATTTCCCCGCGAGGTTTGGGGATTTATTGCCTGTAGCATTTATGGAGAGGTCCCAGTTGGAGATGAAAGCACATACACACACAAACACACATACACGCGCGGTGGAAAAGGGGTTAGAAATGCTAATTCAGACACACAGACGGGGGGTGTAAATCCAGTCCTCATTGTGAATTCAGCACGTTGGCTGTATTGTGCAGCGGTGAGCCCCTTTATTCAATTGAGCTGCCATCCATCCTGGCTATGGCATCGAGCAGGCACGCACGGGGAGCTCCCACAGGAACCTTCGACTCACTCAAACACACAGGGGCTGTTTGCATACACGTCAACAGACACCGTGGAGATACAAAGAGCTATTAGGACGATAATGGCCTGATGCAAGTCTCTGTAGGGTCATTATTGTCAGCGGAGGTGCGCCCAAATGTCACAGTTTTTGGAGGTTGGGTTTCTGTGTGCGTGTGTCGCTGTCTCTCTGAAGATACCTGTGTGTGAGTGCATGTGATCATGAACATGTGCATCCCATGAGTATATACTCAACCTTGGGTATGTTATCAAACCCCTCGAGAGAAAAAAAAATGTTACTGTATGTGTGCACACTCGCATGCAGTGAGCCACAAGAAAAGTATTCGGAGTAAATAAAGGACTCTATGATAGACTGGCGACCTGTCCAAGATGTATTCCGCCTCTTGTACCTGTAAATACAATTGAGGTTCTCCTAATTAAATGACAAAGTACCGACCAGAATGACCTAGAACAACATGTTTCTGATCTGGCCGCTCTTTCAACAAGAAGACATCATCTGTGCCCGTAAAAAAACGCTACAAATCGCTGGTGAAAAATAAATGGGTTTTATGATGTGACAACACATACGGTTACGTTTTGGTTAGGCTTATAGGCACATAAACAACGCGGTTATGTTTAGGGAAATTTAATGGTTTGGGGTAAGGTTAGGGGACCTTTGTTGTCATGGTTACAATAATAAACACTTGGTTATGGTTAGGGGAAGATTAAAACACTTGTTGACTGTTGTTTGTAAACTGGAAACAAACGGCGGTCTGATGTTTAGTTGATCCTTCATCCAACTGACCTCCTCCCTCGCAAACTTTTCTTCTCTGTTATTTCATCACCTGATTTCCTGCTTTCGTCCAATCAGAATGACTGTGGTCACTGGAAAAATTTGTGACTTTAACATGAACATATGCTGTTATGGGGCGCTTGCTGAAACAATTGTTTCTGTCGTTCTTCTGTAAAAGATAGGCGGGTAAAGATATAAATGAGCTAATGAGTAAAAGTAAGAGGTTCCACTCCTGCAAACTTCAAAACTCTACAGTGTTTTTTTTACTGCATCTCTGTAAAGTCGGGGACTAACAAGGAAAGAAAAAAAATCCAATAATCCAACCAATAGCATATTTTATTTGTATGTTACATATGTAAATACAGGTTGATACTAACCTCCGATAGCAAACAGTGTTATATAAAAAAGTTTTCTTTAAGTATTATAACAAAAAAGGTTTTTAAATTATTTTAAAAAAAGTAAAGTACACTTGTCAAAGCATCATATTTTATGGGCAGATTATATTTTTTGTGTGTAAAATCTTCCCCTGCTGCCAAAAAATTGTGAGTAAACATGTAATGTGAAGAGTAAATGTGTAAATGAAGGTGAATTAAAGTTGTCTCTGAGTTTGGAAACGCAACTGAGTTTAAGTCGAGATTAAATTTAAAAAGGCCTTTTTAACCCGTTTAGATCACATCCCTTCACTGTTATTAATGTTATCGTCTTTTTTCCATTTATTTTTAGGTAGTGTCCTTGACGGTATACAGTATGTCTTGTTGGTTTTGTTTAATTTAACTCATTATGAATAAAATGTTATGACTTTTAAGCTTGAAACAACAAATTTAAACCAATATGACATCAACCCATCAAACAATCTTCAACTTTTAGTTAATTAGATTCATTAGTTATAACTACAGTAGCTGGAAACAGGATGGGTTATGTCAGGTTATGACAGGTTATGTCAGGTTTCCTGTCCTGTGTTATTTGGAAATTCATCACAATACTCTCAAAATGTCTTTTTGTCTGGACTTTAAGTTGACTTTAAGTTTATGGAACAAAATCAATAAACTCAGGTTGCACCGACAGCTGTCAAATGTCAGTCAGATTTTCTCTCCATTCACATGTTCTTAGTTTAAAAAGTCAGTTCTTTAGAGATGAAGATCTTAAAGCTGCAGCTGCTCCTGTTGGTGCCTCTTTGTACCAGACAGAGTACGAAGTTAAAGTGTGAGGCTGCTCTCAGTGGACCTGTTATTATTAACTATAGATGTAAAGGAGGCAGAGACTGAATGATAATAACCTTCAACACTGCATTGTTTTTATTATTATGAAGCATTATTAAATAAACAACCACGACTGCTCTTAACATGTATTAGAGACTCATAGGAGGTTTCCATCATATATGTTTTCTTCAAACTATAAAAGAGGACCTCAGGAGACTTTTAACTCTCAAACAATGCATGCTGGGAATTCTGCAAATATTTTGATTGTGTTTCTTTAGAAGAGTTTAGTGAAGTCAGGTGAAATCATGTTTAAAAATTCTGACATATTATATATGTTATATGACATATAATATAATGTAATATAATATAATTCATTTTAAGTTGAATTAAACTAACAATCTATTTAATTACTAACAATCAAAATTGATATATTTATGTTAAATTAATGAGAAAAGATGAGTTGATTCCAAAAAAAATCTCTGATGTTTTACAGCAGGGGTTCCCAAACTTTTTCATGTCAAGGACCCCCCCCAAAAAAAAACAATAGATGCACATTAGATCATGAACACCTAATTTTAGATAATTTTGTCTTGAGGAATCCCCACTGTGGCATTTTATGTTATTTTGAGGTTTGAAACTATGATCACTATAACTTTAAATCAATCAAAAGGCCGACTCTCTTTCCTCCTTTGTTGTTTCCAACTTCCAAAAACCCACTCAAAGACCCCGGTTGGTCCCTGAACCCCAGTTCTGAAACCACTGTTTTACAGTGTAGTAACTAGTAACTGTAGTTGTCAAATAAATATTCTGGTGTAAAAAAAAAAAAAAA
>JAJHUR010115262.1:1331-15918 GCA_027495735.1 Lutjanus campechanus | reverse complement strand
GATCCTCAGCGCACTCTTAGACATAAAGGTTCTAACTAGAACTATAAGGGGTTCTTTTGGCTTGTCCCCACGGGAGAATTGTTTTGGGATCCTGGCAGAACTTTTTATGAAAGTTCCACTTGGAACTCTTTCAGAGCCATCTGCGAAAGGATCTACAACACACTTAGGGGGTTCTAGTGAGAACCTCTGTATATTCCAGGGGTTTTATCAAGAAAACGTTCAGTAGGTTCTACAGAGAACCTGTTTATATTCCATTTTTAAACTCACCCAGGGTGTTTTACAGAGGACCTTTATATATTCCAAGAATGTTGTCTAGAACACAATCAGGAGATTCTACCGAGAACCTTTTTGTATTCCAAGGATTTTATCTAGAACCAATGCAAGGGTTCTACTGAGAAACTTTTTATACTACAAGGGTTCTATCTACAACGCACGCAGGTTGATCCTCAGAGAACCCTTTTATATTCCAAGGATTTTATCTAGAACACACTCAGGGGTTACAAAGAACCTTTTTATATTCCAGTTTTTTTAAATCAAGAACTCACCTGGCGAGTTCTACAGGGAGACCTTTTATATTATGGTACAAAGAACCCTTACGGAACCCTCGATGAAAGAGTTCTTCAATGATTTCAACGATCCTTTTTCTTCCAAAAGTGGATCCTCAGAAGCAAATGGTTCTGAATAGAACCTCAGCCCCTCAGGAAGAACCCTTTTGGAACCACTACCATCACCACCTTCATCATCATCATCATCATCATCATCATCATCATCATCATGCTGGCAGGTACCCGCAGCCCTTCTGAAGCCTCTTCATCACCAGAAAGTGTGAAACTCACCAACGTCTTCAAACACACAGAAAACGTGGTGAAGAAAAAAATCCAGACTTAAGAATCAAATCCCACTAAATCCTCGGTTCTCTGCTGGATCTCAGGTTCCTGTTCTATCAAATACTGACAAAACACTCAGAGGAGTCGTGTGACTTCAACACAACCACTGACTTTACAGACACACTGACATCAGAACATCAAACATCTCTTTATATCAAGTGCAGGTATTTACAACCACATTAAAGCAGGACTGTGACTTCTGATGAACAACAGATTAAAGCTTTGAAATTAATGACTTGTTTTGTCCAGAAATAAACGTTTTGTCTTAAACTGCCCATCCTGAGGGCCGTCATCCCGACCAACAAAGAAAAACAGATACCAGTGAAACAAAACCTGTCAGCAGCAGTTTTCTTATTTTGCTCCGTGAATGTGAACATTTGTAAAAGTGCTTCATGCACCAGATAAAAACAGCATAATAATCATTTAATTCCACTACAAGAGAAACCTGATGTTCTCTGATATGAGGTGGAAAAGATGTGTGCATATATCAGTAATCAGCACAAAGAACGAGTTGGGACGTATCGGCCGGGTGTCGATTCTCAAATCGATTCAGTTTGATTCACATGGTCCTGATTTGATTCTATTCTCGATTGGATTCGACATCGATTTGGTTTTTGTCTGGATAAGAAAGAGATTCTCAGAAAACTAATACTGTAAATTGTACACCCCACACAGTCTCTGTTTATGATCTAAATATTGTAATTCTTTACTTACCAATCAATTAATCAATCAATCATTTAAGTGCACGAGGATAATGACTAACATGAGGTGAATCTACTTGTGTAATGATCAGTGCAGCAGCTCCAGCCCACATCACTTTGTCTGTACCTGCTGCCCAAAAATATTCTTTCCAAAACACACAAACACGAGCAGGTTCCACCACAGAAATCTGACCTGTTGTGTAAACAGTCAAACAGACAAAAGGAGCTCGGAGCCGTGAGTCAGACAAAGAACCCGAAGAACCCGACGCCTCCGTCTCCCTCTGCCGTCTCTCCGCTCGTCTGAAAACCAACCATCTGTGTTTTCACTGCGCCGGCCAGCCTCGCTCCGCAGCTGCAGCTCCGCTCTGTGATTACAGGCTGCGGGAGGAGGAGAACCGGAGAACCAGAGAACCGTCTCTGTGTCGCCGCGACAACCTGAGGGTGAGCCGGGCGGGAGACGTTCTGCGCAACGTTTCACGGTTCAGTGTGGAGCCGATGGACGACTGACACAGTTCCGGTGCTGTGCAGAACACGAGAACAGAGACTAAAATACTGAGCTGGTGTCAATCAACATCTACAAGAACATCACAGTGATCCACGTTCCACACTTTAGCGTTACAGCTTTAATTACTGTTCCACCACAGTCCGCCCTACTGTGCTGCACTCTCACAATCCCTGTTTTGAAGAAAGGGCTTATCAAGGACTCTTTGCAGGACTAAGGGTTAAATCAAGAACCCTTTTCATCCATAGAACCCTTTTTAGAAAAAAAAAAGTTCTTCAAGGACTGTCATTGTGGAACTCTTTCAAGGGTTCTTTAACTAGGCTATGCTATAAAGAGGTTCCCAGCAGAACCCCCTGAGTGTGTTCTAGATAAAATCCTGAGAATATAAAAGGGTTCTCTGGTTTTAGAAAAAACCCTCTGAATATGAAAGGGTTCATGATAGAACCTTGTGGGTGAGTTCTTGATAAAACCCATGTAATATAAAAAGGTTCTCAATAGAAACCCAAAGCTGGGTTCTTGTTAGCACCCTCAAAGGGGGAAACGATTCTGGACAGAACTCCCAAAGTGAGTTTCTGGGTGGAACCATTACACCATAGAAGGGTTCTCTGTGGAACCCTGTGGATTGTGACACAGCTGCTAATTAGCATCTTTTAGCATGTTAACGTTCTGAAATAAGATCATGAACATGGTCGACGTTATACCAGTTAAATATCACGTTAGCTTTGTTGATGTTAGCATTTAGCCCAAACACGCGATTAAAAGCAATTTTAGCATCTCAGACCTTATTCCTTTGCTAATTAATCAAACTGTAGTCGTGAACATCCCGGTTCTCCAGCGGTTCATAACAGGAACAACCGACTAAAACAGTTTTTTTAAAAACAGTTTTGACAACAGCTACATCAGCTGGGACGGGGTGGGCGGGGCATCAAGGCCACTGTGGCCTCAGGGCTCATCAGTTTTTGAGGGTCCACGGTGGCTTTCTGCAGTTTTCACAGCAGATGCAATATTTGTCAGAGGCACAATGTGTGTTAATGCATGTGTGTACCATCGTATATCTCAATCATGATTTCAGTCAAAATAATATAACAATATCACGCAATATTTTGACCAAATTAGATTTAAAAAAACAACCAAATAAATAAATTATAGATAAAAACTTTAAGCAATAGACCTCATTACATCACAGCATCAAAGCTGATTTCACGCTTTAACATGATGTGAACCACCGAGGGAAGAACATAAATAAAAAAAACTTCATTAATTTATAAATAAATGACAGTTGAGACGTGGTTCTAACATGTTCTCATGCAGCTTCCCAGAAAACATCCAGAACGTCACGACCAAACCTCCACCAGAGCTGTGATACAAAGATCTCTGCATGTGCACGAGATCATCGCTTCAACAAAGACTTAACACACACAGACACACACGCTGTACAGTAAACCCACCGTCACATACACACTCACACCCTCACAGTCATGTTTACAACATCCTCTAAAATCACAGCGTCACTGTGATACAACCTGTGTGTGTCTGAGCTTTTAATCAACACAACAGTGCAGCCGGCAGACGACCTGCACAACAAAAACCTCACAACAAAAACGAGGGGGGTGATTTTAATAATTAGAGACAATTAAACATCTGAGGTGTTTTCTGCATCGTCACGTCTTTGTTGTTGCACCGAACTTTAAATTAAATTCAGGAAAACATGACAACAGGAGACACACACACACACACACACACACACGTCGCCCTCTGCACGACGTCTCACACGAGCCATGTGGCTTCACCGTGCACACAAAGAAACCTGCACGCTGCGGCTGCGAGCGTTCTGATTGGTCGGCTGTGACTTCACAGGAGAAGCTTTGTCAAAAACATCACATGGTATCTTTTGTTTGCAAGGAAAGGAAACATCTGATGGGTTCTACAGATACTTTAATGGCATTTTAACGTGAGAACATTTATTTGTTTCACTTTGCGTCAAGAATGAATGTAGAAAAACACAAAAATCCACTTTACACCAAATAAACACGACGCCGTGTTTACTAGATTTCTGTTTATGTACAGACGCAGATTTCTCTGATCGAATGAGTCATTTTTCAGGCAAAAGCACCTCACAGACACTACACACTTAGAACCAAGGGTTCCAACAGGGTTCTTCCTAAAGGGCAGAGGTTCTACCCAGAACCAGTTCCTTCTAAAGAACTTCTTTTTGAAGAAAGGTTTCATCAGGAGTTCTTTGTAAAACTCAGGTTTCCATTAAGAACCCTTTTTATTCAAAGAACCACTTTGGGTGAAAGAGTTTCATCAAAGGTTCTTTGTACCATAATAAACATAATAAGAGTTCTCGATACAGCCTCCTGGGTGGGTTCTAGATAAAACCTTTGGAATATAAAAGAACATAAACTCCTGGGCGGGTTCTTGTTGGCAATCTTAAAAGGTGGAAAGACTCTGTACAGAACCCCAGAGATGGCTGTTTAATTCTTTGAAGAGCTCTTTTATCAGGGGTTCTTTGTGCCATAATATAAAAGGGTTCTCAGTAGAACCCTCTGGGTGGGTTCTATTTAAAACACTTGGAATATAAAAAAAAGGTCCTGAGTTGGTTCTTCTTGGCACCTTTAGAAAATGGAAAGGTTCTGGATAGATTCTCCAGGGAAGGTTCTCGATGGAATCAATCACACCTTAGAAGGGTTCTATGTAGAACCGCTCATAGGGGGTTCTGTGTTGAAGCTTTCACAGATGGATATAACCCTTTATGCTGGGTTCTAGATAAAATTCTCTCAAAGAGTTCCAAGTGGAAACTTTATAAAAGGTTCTATCAGGAACCAAAAAGGATTCTCTTATAGGGACAAGCCTTAGAACCCTTTATGGTTCTAAATAGAACCTTTATTTCTCAGAGTGAGGTTGGACAAAAGAAGCAGATCTGAAGACGTCACTTTGGGTTCTGGAGAAGCATTTTCACATCTTTGTTGACATTTTATAAACTAAACGGTGACTGTTTCTGTTCTCCAATGGAACGTTCTATGAGCTGAAATACGTTCTTCCCAGATCTCCTGGAACGTTTTGTAATAAAAAGCTTGGACTGTGTCAGAAACTGTACAGCACACGTGTGTGTGTGTGTGTGTGAGGCCACATTAGCATGACGTGTAGCAACAAAAGCTTTGTGAGGATTATGATTTCTGAGGGAAAACATCTCATCCTGTGTACAGCAGCAGAACCGTGACGTTCTCCGGCTGTTAGCAGCCACGCTCAGCACAGCCAGAGGCGCTTCCTTTGTCTGAATGAACGTGTCACTAGCAACACAAACATCACTGAAGAAGAAGAAGAAGAAGAAGAAAAACACACACACACACGCCACAGATCATCAGCACGTCTCCCGGAGGTGAGAGACGTTCTGCGAGCGTTTGATTTCAGAACACACGAACCAAATTTACATTCAGCAAACAACAGATCACATGTGAGAACATCAGGATCACTGTGAGCAGGGCTGCAACTACACATGTTCACTGCCGATCAATCTGTCAATCATTGTCTCGATAAGCTGATCAGCTGTTTGATCCATAAAATGTTTTGTCCTCAGCTCAAAGATTTTCAGTTTACTAAAGTAAAGAAAACAAAAAATGTTCACATTTAAGAGGCTGAAACCAGAGATTTTTTTTTTCCTTTTAAAAAAATCTCACGCCAATTAATCAATTATCAAAATAATTGGTGATTAATTTAAAAGTGGACAACTGACAGATTAATTGATCGATTGTTGCAGCTTTATTTAATTTGCACTCATGTAAACAAAGACGTTCCTCTAAACATCTCGACGTGTCTTTGTGTGTCTGCTGCAGCCTGAGACTGAGACTGACCGTTAAACATGTCGTCATATACAGATATTGACGATAATATTGATATTTAAAACATGTTAGAAATATTGATTACAGATCGATAAAGTACACATATGATCGTATCCTTTAAATAATCCAGAGCGTCTTAAAAAACTATGTTCTTAAATCCTTTTGTTTTCATCTGTTTGATGTTTCACCTTCCATTAAGAGTTCACTATCAGAAATAACGGTGCCAAACAGAACCATGAAGGGTTCTCCAGCTTGTCCCCATAGGAGAACGTGTTTTGGTTCCTTATCTAAAGGTTTTACCTTTCAAAGGTTTTAACCAGTACCCAGAATAAAGTGTTGCACATGAATCATCTGTGAAATGTTTCACACAGAATCCCCAACATGAGGTTCTACACAGAACCCTTCTATGATGCACTGGTTCCACCCAGAACCCTGTCTGGGGCTTCTATCCACAACTTTTCCACCCTCAACCCAAGGGGTTCTACCACAAATATTTTTATATTCCAAAGGTTTCATATAGCATTCACTCCATGGGGTTCTAGCAGGAACCCTTTTACATTACAAGGTTCTTGTCTAGTACCCACCCCAGGGGTTTTACCAGGAACCCTTCAATATCCCAAGGATTTTATCTAGCACCCGTCCAGGGGGTTCTACAGGAACTCTTTTTTATTCCTTGGGTTTTATCTGACACCCATCCTAGGGGTTCTACCAAGAACCTTTTTTTTTTTATATCAAAGGAGTTTAACTAATACCTGCCCTGAAGGTTCTACCAAGAACCTTTTAATATATCAAGGGTTTTAACTAACTAACTTTATTTTATCAGTGAAAAAGGTTCTTAACGGAACCCTTCGTTTAATAAAAAACCCTTGATAAACCCTTTCGCTTGCTTCTTAGGAAGCAAATGGTTCTGGGTGGAACCTCAGCCCTTAAGGAAGAACCCTTTTGGAACCCTTTTTACACACTTTAGTTCACTTTTGGTTACAGACTCTCTACACTCGTATTTTCAGTTTAATTAATTTGCCAAAAAGAGAAAAAACGCAGAAAAAATAAAGTTAAAGTTGAATTTGACTTTTTTCTTTTCAGATGATCTATTGATAATCTGATAATATTGTTGTTATTGATTAGTTTTGGCCATGATAATCATCCCGATCAGCTGTACGGGCCTTCAAAAGATTTCTAAAACACATCTGTCTGCTTTCTTCTCCTTCTTCTCCTCCGACTCGCTGCCATTTCCATAAATTATGGAGGGAGGCTATATTTGGCCTGAGTGGAGGAACGATGGGGGAGAATCTGGAGGAGCTTTGTTCAGCAGCACACTCGCTCTGACGTTCTCCGCATGCTGATGGTTCCTTATTGACGAGACGGCCTGAGAGCTCATTACACACATTAACACACAATCATTTACATCTGAGCCTCGGTGCGTTCTAACCTCCCCGCTGTCCGCAACGGAGAACCGGAGAGACGCCGGGTTAATGACCCGCATCGCCCCTCAAATACAAGAACATGTTCCAGGGGTTTCATCCGGAACACACTCTGAGGGGGTTCTACTGAGAGAACCTGTTTACATTACAAGGGTTTTTATCCAGAACACACTGTGAGGAGGTTCTACTGAGAGAACCTTTTTATAATCCAGGGGTTTCATATGGAACACACTGTGAGGCGGTTCTACTGAGAACCTGTTTATAATCCAGGGGTTTCATATGGAACACACTGTGAGGCGGTTCTACTGAGAGAACCTGTTTACATTACAAGGGTTTTTATCCAGAACACACTGTGAGGAGGTTCTACTGAGAGAACCTTTTTATAATCCAGGGGGTTCATATGGAACACACTGTGAGGATGTTCTACTGAGACCGTTTTCATATTCCAAGGGTTTTATCTAGAACACCCTCGGGAGGTTCTGCAGAGAACCAGTTTATATTGCAAGGGTTCTATCTAAAACCTCTCTGCATTCCAAGGCAAACTCTTGAAAACTAGAATATTCTCAGGAGGTTCTCCTGAGAACTTTTTCATATTCTAAGGGTTTAATCTAGAACACACTCAGGGCGTTCTACTGAGAACCTTTTTATATTCCAACGGTTTCATCTAGCATACAGTCAGGGGATTCTACTGAGAACCATTCTATGTTCCAAAGATTTTATCTATAATACACTCAAGGGGTACTATGGAGAACCTTTTTTTTTAAATATTCCACGGGTTTTATCTGGAACACACTCAGCAGGTTCTACAAAGAATCTTTTTATATTCCAAAGGTTTCCTAGAAAGTGCTCAGAGGGTTCTACAGAGAACCTTTTTGTATTCCAGTGGTTCTATCTAGAACAATCAGCAGCGTGTGAATGAACGTGTGTTCTAAAGGAGGATGTTCTGACACCTCCTCACCATCTTGGTCTGACTCCCTCCTCCGCCGTCAAAAGGCCAACCAGCGGAGGAACAAACGATCTGCGGCGGAGACGCGGTCGGAAATAAAACTACAAACACATGGAGACAATTAACGCGGAGGAGTCATGACGCTTCTTTTGTTTGTTTTCACCAAATTCACCGGAGCCGCTCAGCGCGCGCTCCGTCCACGCGACTGAAAACAAAAGAGCGGAGCGAGGATTCAGCTCCGGCGCTCCTCTCTCCTCCTCTCCTCTCCTCTCCTCCTCTCTGCTCCTCTCTTGTTGATCTGCTTTAATTAATTCACTTCACCAACTCGTGAATGTTTTATCCGCCTGTCCCTCCTCGCTGGGAGAGAGGGGGGCGGGTATCACTTTCAGGAGGAGACGGAGAGGAAACATGGAAACAAACGCGCACGACTGCCCGACCTGCGCGCGTGAAGAGACGGAGAACTGATGGAGGAGTGAGAGAAGGAGGGAGGGATGCTCATTCCTCCACATCCAGCAGAAGGGTGGAGGTGAAAACACACACTGCCCTCATGTTTATTCTAAATAACCGTGTGTGTGTGTGTGTTGATGGAGCTGCACCGCCTACCTCCACGATCAGCGTCTTCTCCTCCCCGCACACCGAGACGACCCAGAACAAAATGGGAAAGTAGCATGTTTTCCAACACAATCCCGGGAGCCCCGCTTTCCTCCTCCGCCTCACGCCTCCTCCTCCTCCTGTCGCCATGGCTGAGTCCCCGAAATCCCCCCCTCCTCCTCCGCTGTCCGCCGGTGATGTCCAGGCTCCTGCTCCGCTTGTTTACCGGAGGAAACAGTCCGTGCGCTCGTGCTTCATCCCGTCTCCGTCTCTGTGTGTGTGTGAGTGTGTGTTGTCTCTCACTGTCTCCCGGTTCGTCGTTGCAGACGCGCTATTGGTCTCCTGCACTTGACGAGCGCCCATTGCGCATGCGCACTGAGGTCCGGCGGAACAGCTGGGGAAGCCTGGCTACAAGACAGCGCGGCTGCAGGTTGGTCGGTGCTCCGGTATCACTGAGGAGGAGACATCAGGAGGGGGAGGGACGGGGGGGAGATGTGACGGATGTTGTTGCAGTTGCGCTCCGCAAACAGCAGGAGCGCTGCAGCTGCAGACAGACTCACTCTGAGCTTTATTTAAGATGAGATATTCCTTTATTGGTCCCACAACGAGGAACGTTTCAGTGCTACAACAACAAAGTGGAAAACAAAAACATAAAGAAGCATCATTAAAATATAAAATAAAATGTCAAAAAATGTAAGCAACAGGAGAAATAAAATCATTTGAACAGGAAGAGATATAAAAATAGGAAAAGTTTCCACCATTTCTCACCTGAAACATAAACTGACAGTGAATGAAATGAGAAAATAGTGTAATTTAAATAGTTACTGCACACTTAAACATGTTTTAATTTTCTGTAAATTAAATTATATCACTGTACTGTGATGCTTTTCCCCATTTTTCATCACCCTCTCTCTATTTTAGTATATATTAGTTAAGTTTTATGTTTTCTGAGATGTTGTTCTGTATTTTGATGTGATTATTTCGTGTGGCCATGTTGTCATTTTTCTTTGTCTTTTTTCTGTCAGTATCATATTTTTCTTCTTTTCATATCACTGAACTGTATGTGACCAGTGCCATAAAAAGGGGGCTTAAGGTTCTGAATCTAAATATTTAGAATAAGAATCATATTCAGTAATTGTAACTGCGTTTCAATTTGCTTCAATTTATAACTGGGGGAGACCCATGACGAGGCTTGTAGGCTTTTTCTCCCCTGCACATTTATACTGTTTTGCTCATGTTTTTTAATATGTTCTAAATCAAATCAAATTTCCTCCCTGGATCATAATTCTCCTGCATTTCTCCTGATTTCAGCCAGATTTTCACAACCTGTCTCTGACTCTGTACAGTGTAAAAGCCCTACGACTCTAAAAGTCCACCCAGACAACAACAAACTACACTTACTAAGAAGTTTCCTCAGAAAAGTTTTGCAGGAAACGGTCATGCATTTTGTAAAATCTGCTGCTTAAATTATCTTTGAGAGGCGGAGAGGAGTTTTGCAGTCAGTGCTGATACAGAGCCGACCGTTTGGGACTGATCTGTCGTGAAATTAATATTTTAAAAAGCAGGTTAATCATACATGTATTAGAGGGATAGATAGAGTTTCACAGGAAAACAGTGTTGCAGAATCTCTCAAAAAATGGAAGTGAATGGTGACCAGTTTTCAAATGTGAAAAAAACAACAGAAAAAAATGTCCCATAAAATGCCTCCGTACTGCTCATCTGCTGTAATCCAAGTCTCCTAAAACCCCAACATGCTGTTCACGCGGTTTTGTTTTTTTGTTTGTTTGTTTTTTGTTGTTGTCATCGTTTTTCTGTCCTAAAACTGGTCACCATTCACTTCCATTGTTTGGGAGATTCTGCAACACAGTTTTCCTGTGAAACTCCAGCAGAGTTTTGTGGACTAAAAAACTAAACTTGACCTTCAATCAGCAGTGAGGGTGAGCAGATAACAGGGATCGGTATTACAAGCCAAAATGGTATTGCATCATCACTGGGCACTCTATTCAGCGATCATTCGAAGATCAATTTATGCTGTAAACAAACTGTCACTCTGAAATAAAACCCACCAGGTTCTGCAGATGTTCCGTCAGCGATACTTTCTGGGCCTTTAATGCCATGAGATCTGATAGTATTGCGTTATTTCCAGACGTCTGTAAAACAGTGGAAACAGGAGGGAAACAAATTTTAAAAGACAAAAAGTCACATGAACCAGTCCATTTTTTAATAATTTAATGACTATGAATATTCAAAAATCATGGCCCATCTCTAATAGATAATGACTGATTTTCAAAAGGGCTCGTCATAGTTGTTTTTTTATTTGAGACCAGCTGTTGTGAAGCATTTGTTTACAACCACAGACTGACAAACCTGATCTCCTTGACTGCAGCTTCGTCGTGCATCACTGAACATCACTTAACAAATTCACTCTCACGCAGCAGCGACAAGTTTGACTCACTTATAAATCACCGCATTCCCACACTGATCCCATTCACACCTTCATATGCGCTAACCGTGTGTACAGTGTGTGTGTTACAGTGTGTGCGTGCGTGTGAAACTGAGGGATGATTACCTGATGAATGAGAAGAAGATAAATGTATCATCAGATCTACAGTTTCAGAAATGTGGAGCGTTCACCTGCTTCCACACACGCTTAAATTATGAATGAGTGAACACTGATTCATAATGCATTTGTCCTCAGGTGTCCTGTAGGTTCATTTTATATCTGGAAAAAACACATAAAAATCTGTACTGTGCTTTAGGGAAGACGTGCCTTGTTGTTTTTACCTTTACAATAAAGTATGTCTATATGATGCAGTGAAAACAATAACTGAGACGCAAAAAGAAGCAGCAAAGAGCAGGAAGTTAATACAGAAAGGAGGCGGTATGAAGAGAAGCAGAGGAGTGAGAATAAGGAATGAGGGGGAAAAAAGGAGAAAAGACATTTGGAGGAGAGAATGAACAGAACAAATCAAGATAGACGCGAAAACGAGGGGCGACGTCAGGCCTGCGGGGAGAAAACTCTGCCCCCCCTCATTCATTTAAACACCACCAGTCCAGAAAAGCAGCTGGACACAAACACTCAGAAAGAAAAAAAAAATAGTTGAAGCTGCTCAGCTTTTGCTGGACAGCATCATCTGACAAAGCTCAGCCGTTTACCGTAAAGCTGTAGCAATACGCTAATGAAGTGAGCAGACGTCTCTGATGGTCTGGGACCAGTCTGCTTACTGTCCCCACAGTCAAAACTAAACCTGGACAAACAGGCAGCGTTTCATGTCCGGAGCAAACTTACAGAAAACCGCAGGTTTGTTTAAATCGAAGCTTAAAGGTGCAGAGCGTCACATTTAGGGGGATTTATAGGCAGGGTATGACAGAGATGGAGAATAATATTCATAAGGCTCATTGTGTTTTTGTTACCTTAGAATGAGCCCTTTATGTGAACAGAGGGAGCGGCTCCTCCTCCAGGGAGGCTCCAAGGAAGTAGCTGGACTTTGAAGCCAATTTGTCTCGACCGAATTGTGTAATAATGGGAGTAATTTACAATCGACCTATTCTGACATTTAGGAAGGAGGATGTGTTAAATCTACACTGTCTGACCCCAAAAAAAATCACACACCAATATTTTTGCTGGACCGCCTTTAGCTTTGATTGCGACACACATTCGCCACAGCATCATTGAGATCAGCTTCTGCAGTGTCATAACATTTATTTCTGTCCAGAGTTGCATTAACTTTTCACCGAGATCTTTTACTGATGATGGAGAGTCGGACCGCTTCTCTTCTCCAGCACATCCCAAAGATTCTCAGCCTCACTGAGAAGTGGGTTTCTTAAGACTACACAGAAGTTTAGTCCCTTGAGTTCTCTTCACACTATTTGTGGAAATGTTCTTACTTTCACTATTAAACACAGCCGTGAGTTCTAGCGTTTATTTTTTTTTATGATTTGATTTCACCAAACGTTTAAGTGATCTCTGATCAGATCATTCAAGATTTTTTTCTGTCCACATTTTTTTCTTCTATCCTTCCAGGTTTTAATAATGTGTTGGACAGTTCTTAACCCAGTTTTAATAGTTTCTTCAGTCTCCTTAGTTGTTTTCTTTGCTTGATGCAGGACAATAATTTGACTCTTCTGAAACAGAGTTACATGTATTAATCCTGAAGATAAATAAAGACAGCGAGCGGAGGAGACGCAGACTGAGAGATGTTAAGTCTTCAACACCTCCTCCTCTCTCACCCCCCCACACCCCACCCCCCTCACTTTCACACTTGAGTAGCTCACTCCTCTTTTGTCCATCTACATCTCTGTCTCTGTCTGTCTTCCTCACTGTCACACTCACGCAGCATGCGAACGTTGGAGGCCGCCTGCACTTCAGCGCTGATCAGTTTTGACAGCTGTTGGCAAGTCACATGACCTGGACTCAAACTCGGGCGACGAATTTGATGAAATCAGACGTGATTTGGCAGAATCACAAACAGCCAACTTTAAACGTAGAAACAGAAGAATTTGTTCCTAAACGCACCAGAAAGAGAGTTGATTGTTGAGTCTCGTCTCCAGGATGTAAACTTCATCATGGCGTCTACTGATGCTTCACTGGGTGGAAATTTCACCATTTTTTGTCAATCAATTTATTAATAATTTACAATCACAACTTAGGTTGTAGCGTCTTTAACGTCATTTTCCTCGTGTTTTTACATTTTTTATGCTTTTGTTGCTATTTTCATCTTGTTAAGTCTTTTATGTCATTTTTGTCTTGTTATATATTGTTAGATTGTTTTCATCTCGTCATGTCGTTTTTGTCTTGTTTTCATCTTGCATTAAAACTAAAATAATGAGCCTGTTTTTAAAAAGTAAGGAGTAGAAAGTGCAGATATTTGTGCTGAAATGTCGGGAATAAAAGTAAGAAGTATCAGAATAATTTGTACTCAAGTAAAGTTCAGATTCCTGAAAGTACAATAACTAAGTATTTGTACTTAGTTACTTCCCATCTTTGCATGATGCACACATGCAAACGGTGCAGAAAAACTGGCTTCCCCTCAGACCAAACACTGAACCATAGTCCTTACCCACAATCCTCCCTGTTCACTCGCAGACAGCGTGTGAATAAACACCATCTGAGAAGAGCCGGGAGCCAACAGCCCCACAGATCTCTGCTGTTATTAACATCTATCTCTGAGCGCTTTTCTTCGCTCTGCACGCCTTCTCTGCCCTCTTCATCCCCCCTCTTCCTCACCTCGGCTCCTCAGCTGTTCACCTTCCCAACACGTCCTTCCCACTCTGCATCCGTCGACATCCGTCAGCTCAATGAACCAGTCTGTCAGCCAGCCAACCAGAAGGCTTCTCACATTCTTCATCATGTCTTTGTCTCTCCTCTGTTGTTAATTTTTTAAAACTCCTTTAAACCTCTGTCCTCTCCTCCTCTGACACCTCTCCTCTTTTTTTCCTCCTCTCATTTACTCCTTGTCACTTTTTCCCGATTTCTCCTCTGTCATCTCTTGTTTTCTTTCAGCCAGTCAGATCGCCAGTTCACACCTCCCTCTCCCTCCTGTTCAGTTATAACAGCTTCTAATTTCTGGGTTGTGACCCACTTTTCAGCAGCTGACATCTTCTGTTCTGGTCCAGCAGCACCGACACTCCTTCTGTTCTGCAGCCTTCAGTGTCAACAGGCACTCAGAACAAAACTCAGGATGTGATGTAACCATG
>JAJHUR010115261.1:1463-18006 GCA_027495735.1 Lutjanus campechanus | reverse complement strand
AGCATCAGTCAAGACTTCATTTTGTCATGTGAGGAATTGCTGGTTATCAAATATCAATATCTGCCATGCTTCTTTCATCAGCAATCACATAAGAGAGCCGACTGTCCAAGCCATCTAGTGTGACAGTGTTTTTAAACAGGAAAATATGCTTAGTGAGTACAGTCCGCTACAATCCGTCTGTCCAGACATTCTCCTGTCCAGTCCTTGTTAACGTGAGAATTCGCGTCAAAATCAGAAATGCTTATTTTCTTTCTATTGTCTCTTTCCAGAAAGACTGAAGTAGTGCTGGTAGATTCTACTGCAGAAAGAAAATAATTCCTACCTGAAACTGCTCACAAGAAGATCTGTGGATTATCTTGAGTAACTGGGATATGATTTCTGAAAGAAAAAAAAAAGGACACTAGTTTTCAATTTTTCCAATGTATTTTTTGGTGCTTTGACCACCACAAGCCGAGTGCCATTTAGTCCCATTATATTGTAGAGAAGGCAGACAAAACTCTGCACTACAAGTTGGAAGAAAAATATGTATTTTTGATTTGGGGGTGAACCGCTGCTTTAAAAAACTTCTATACAACTGCTAAAACACTTTCTGTTCTTAGTTTGCATTGAGTTACCAGCATAGATTTGTTTACATCTTCCCTGTTGGATCAACTGTATGTACACAGATACACTCTGGGAAAGGCTTTGTGTGAAAAAGGACATTTTTGATACACTTAAAGACCTTTTTTTTCCTTCTTTTCAACAATAAAATATAAAAATATGAACGGTAAATTAAACGATCTAACTTGGATCACTAACTGAGATTTCTCTTTGACATTACATAGTCAGCCTCAATACATTTCAACATTTTAAAGCCCCTGTATGTAGGCATTGACAATTTCTGACTTTTGATTACTCCTGGTGGAAGAATAAAAAAAAAAAGACACCGTATTCTTCACCTCTTTGGCTAAATTGCTCCCAACATGCTTGGCGAGAGTTCAACCTGTGATTTCATTCCATCTCCAGCATTGCAAACAATTGTTAGAAAAGAGCGCAAAGGGTTAAAGTATCAGTACTCTCTGGCTTATTGACATATTATTGTTGACTAAGCTCTCGTTCTTCACCGCAGTTCGGCGTATGACCACAACTTGGAGAGGAATGTCGCCATCAAGAAGCTGAGCCGGCCGTTTCAGAATCAAACGCACGCAAAACGGGCCTACAGAGAACTGGTGCTGATGAAATGTGTCAACCACAAGAACGTAAGAAGAGCTTTCTGACATTTTCTGTTTGTTTGAGCACGTGTTTATGTGTTTTACATCACAATTAGGGATAGTAGATGTTAATCTGTGACACATATGCTGTCTTATTTATCAGTGTTTTCGTATGGATGCAGGCATGTATCAGGGTTTAAAGGCATAAGCTTGTTTCAGAGTTGAAATCATTTGAAAGTAATGTGATGAACAAGCGTGTGGGAGCAGTGAATTCTCAATAGAGATAGCAGAGGACACTCTGATGTAGCAAAACTTGCCCCGAGGACAGTTCTGGAAAATGTTTAGTCTCTAAATCAGCTTGGACATCATTCTTGTCCCTGTTCGCAGTGAGTCATTGAGTCATAATGATCCAAAAAGCTGCCCACCATGTTTTGATTGACAGGCGATCTTGAAAACAGGAAGCTTGTGGATTACCCACAGGGCTCCTTCCTGCCGCTGCAACATGTTTTGTTTTTACAGCACGTGGTGTTTTGAATTAGGAAATGTCCTGTTGTTATTCATAATTAATGCTCTTGGCTGCAGTAGCAGTCTTTCAGATGCTCCTACTGTATCAGAGAGGCAGAGGTGGTGGTGGTGGTGGCGGCGATGATGTCATTCATTATAAACCTTCATCTCCGGGCCAGACTCGCAGAGTAATATCTGTGCTTTTTTTTTGCTTTTTTTCTTTGCAGATAATCGGGCTATTAAATGTATTCACACCGCAGAAGACACTGGAAGAATTCCAAGATGTGTGAGTATAACTGAGCCAAATAACATCTGCTCACTGCGTGTTGGTAAAATCAATACAGGATGGAGCTTGCTGGGGGATTATCTCTTCTAACTTTTAGGGGCTTGTGGTTAGCATGGTATCCTGCCTTACCACAAGTACGTAGTACAGGGAGATGTCTTTCAGGGAATAATTATAAACCTATATTCACAGTAAGTGGACATATTTAAAGGGATAGTTTGGATTATTTGAATCAGAAAAAAAGAGAATAAAAGTGCGCCTCCTTCTTTAGTTTGGTTTTAAAATCCCAGCATGCCGCAGCGCCTCTCTGCTGCCTGGCGTCACCTGCCCTGCACGCTCCGCGCGCCTTCATGCTGTGAATTAAGAGTTTGTTTCGACCAAACCAAAGCTGGTGATTGTTTGGACAGCGGGAAGACGAGCAGATGACAGTAATGTTAAATTTTCTGTTTGGCAAAGGAAGTCTGGTTAGTTTGGCGAGAGCAATCAATCAGCTGTATCTCATTCAACAAAACACACCTTGTTCATTAAAAACAGGTCATCTTGAGATTCAGTCTGTAAAGCCTCCAGCCTGCCATGCAGTTGCATCGCTCTGTGTACAATGGCACAACCAAAAAAACAAAACAAAAAATAAAATCAGAGATGAAGCTCGTTTACCAGCCACTCGTTTGTGCAACAGCTAATATATCCATAATTCTATGCGTAATTCATAATTGCGTTTCCATGGCGCCGGTAATGCGGCTGCCTGTTATATGCAGCTCTGTTAAGCAATTTCCTTGAAGAAGGATTAATAAAGTTTCTATCTATCTATCTATTCTTCACTGAAGTGTTGTCCCTGTGCATTTTTGTGCACTTGTATCCGTTTATTCCCTCTATTGTCAATCACACTGACTGACACCAGGGGGAAAAAAAGGAGGACTGACACGTCTCTTACTTTGAATCTTTGACTTTCAGCAGGCATGTTGTCAATGCCTTACTCTGCCATCAGGCTGTCTGACGGCAAGGTAAGGGGATAAAAATATTCTAAATGTAGCGTACTCTTGAACTACTATTGTTTTTTTTAGGTGGACTTCTTTTTTAGGAGGCTAAAATATGTTTTGCTGTTGGCCCTGTCCACAGCAGTACATTGCTTAGATTCCATGCTGGTATTCATCTGTGAATCTCCAGCTGGAGGTCATCTCCTGTAGGTTACACGCTGACTATCAAGAAGTACCTCATACAACCTCACTTCAAATAATCTGAACTGTCCCTTACAGACGCTTTCTACAAACAAGATTCAGTTGGTGGATTATGAGATGGAAATGTTTCATCTTCAATGAACTATGAGCACTGACTGAAAAAAAAAGATACCAGTTGTCAGGTAAAACAAAAAAAAACTTCAACATATAAACTCTGTGTTGGTTCAAGCTTCTACAATCTGTCCTCAGTTTGATTCCTTCGTAAACTCCAACTTGAATAAATTCTATATTTGGGTCAACACCGCCTTTAATAATATCAACATTGGGGCACGTGAGGCAGCGTCCAGGATGTGTTTCGCAGTCGACAGGACGCCCATGCGTGTGGAAACTGGCTATGGAATCGCAGAGAGTGGAATACTAAACTGAGATGTGGGGGGAAGTGATGGTTTCGCCGAGTATGACGGGAACAAACATGATTAATGCCATCCTCTAGAAGCTCTGTGTATGTGTGTGTGTGTGTCTGCAGTGCTGTGTCTGCCTGATTGGAGCTAAAAAGGAAACTGGACAAATCATAGCCAGAGGGTTGCGGGGCAAACACACAGTTAGAGGATGGAGGATGAACACTCCATTTGCCTGTGTGTGTGTTTGTGTACCTGAATACACACTTGTGTTGCAGAGCAGTAGACAGTGCATCATACCAATTTCTAAAAATATGGATTTCAGCATATACGTATGTCAAGCTTGCACAAAAACCTTCTTTGACAGTGAATTAACCCCATTTTCAGTTTCCCACACACTGCATTAAAACATGGAGCATGAACACACATCATCCAAGCAGAAGTCGTACTTCTCACAGTCTGAAGCTGCACGCTCTGTCGCCAAAGATGCTGCTTCTTTTCTTTTTTTTTATAGAAATCTGTCGGAAGGTCCGTACTCCATGTAGGAGCGTTGTAGGGACTGATGATGTAACAGCTGCCAGATAACATAACATCATCACTGTTTTGAGAAAGGGAACTCTTACTGTCACTTCCTAAATGCCATGAAAAACAAGTGCTGCGTGGGCGCGGGGCCAAGAGCTCAATATGTAGTTTTAAGTTTACTTCAACACTAATCATAGTAAAGTGGCATTTGAGTTCGGATAACTCACCGACCACTTTGATCCAATTATATTACATTTTGAGTGTTATGAATAGTATTACATTGTCACAAAAGATATAGAAATATGCTACATCCTCATGAAAAATACCTGGTGAAAGCTTTGATTGTGTACAAACCCCAATTTCAAAAAAAGCTGAGACAGCGCAATACTTTACAAATCATTTAATGACGTTTAATGTTCAAACTTTTGATGCCTGTAACACGTTTCAAAAAAGTTGGGACAGGTTCAACAAAAGACTGGGAAAGTTGTCTTTCCCTGTTTGGAACATTCAACAGGTGAACAGGTTCACTGGTAACAGGTGATGGTATCGTGATCAGGTATAATAGGGTTATCCTTGAGAGGCTCATTTGTTCACAAAAGGAATTTGGGGATTTCACCATCTGCTATCTAAAGTGTCATTAAAAGATTCAATATCAGGAGAAATCTTTGCATGTTAAGGGGCAGTGCAAATTTATACTCGGGGCTCAGCAACACTTTGGAAAACCGTATGTTAAAACAGTTTGTCGCTGCATCTACAAATGCAAGTTAAGATTCGACCATGCAAAGAGAAAGCAAAGTGGAAAAGCGTGCTGTGGTCTGATTGTTTTGATAAATTACCAACATTTTGTAATCCGGGCTACAGACTGTCCAGACTGTTACAAGCACAGATTTTAAAATATAAGCATCTGTTATGGTATGAGGCTGCCTCAGTGCCCATGGCATCATGGGTAACTGTCACATCTGTGAAGGACCCATTGATGCTGAAAGGTACATAGAGGTTTTGGAGCAACATATGCTGCCATCCAGACAACCCTGCTTATTTCAGTAAGATGATGCCAAGACACATTCTGCACGTGTTACAACAGAGTGGCTTCATAGTAAAAGAGCTCGGGTGCGAGACTGACCTGCTTGCTGTCCAGACGTGTCTCTCACTGAAAATGTGTGGCGCATTATGAATCATTAAATAAGACAACTGAGACCCCTGACTGTTGAGGAACTGAAATGATATATCAGTAAAGAATGGGAAGGAATTTCACTTTCAAAATTTCAACACTTAGTTTCCTCAGTTCCCAAACGCTTACTTGAGTGTTGTTAAAAGAAAAGGTGATGTAACACAGTGGTAAAAATTCTCCTGTCCCAACTTTTTTTTTAGATGTTTGGCAGGCATCAAATTCAGAATGAGTGTATATTTACAAAAAACAAAGTAAATCAGTTTGAGCATTAAATATCTTGTCTTTGTACTGTATTCAATTGAGTATAGATCAAAAAGGATTGTGGCGCTCCCTGTGCACGTGCTGTATGCCGGCCCGCTTGTGTACGTCTTCGCGTGTTTACTTTACCCTCTGTGGTTTCCCTGCAGGTATCTAGTGATGGAGCTGATGGATGCCAACCTCTGCCAGGTGATCCAGATGGAGCTGGACCACGAGAGGCTGTCCTACCTGCTCTACCAGATGCTGTGCGGAATCAAACACCTGCACTCCGCCGGCATCATACACAGGGTGAGGCTCACTCAGAAACATGAGCATACACACAACAGTTTGGATGCATCAGCTCCAGATAAGTAGGTCTGATTGTTATATTGCAAGCACACATGTGAACACGCTGTAATACAGCTGTAGATCAACAGCCCCGGATGCCTCAGCATCAGAAATTTGGAGGAACCAGCGATGACGAGGCTGCCAACATTGATATGTTAATGAGATTCAGCAAAATGTTCAAAGTGGCCGGCAGCTATTAGCCAGAAAAAATATGGCATTGAATAACCAGTGTAAGCCAACTGAGCAACAGCAAATGGAGCGCGTGTAATGTTTCCAGCTTTTAAAAGTTTAGAGTTTGGAGTTGAAGGAATAGTTCAACATTTTGGGAAGAACTCTTTTTCACTTACTTGCTTAGAGTTAGAGGAGTTAAATTGCACTGTTTGTCTTGCTGACTAAAGAAATACACCAGCCAAAACCCTCCATAAAAGCATAATTTGTTGTCTTTACACCTCTGTTTTTGTACGGATTAGGCACAGAAGATTTGGGGCCCTGTTTCAATAATGCAGGTGTCTCCAACTGCACCAATATGATGCTGTTTCAGCCATAATTTAGAACATGGGACATTGTAAATGGTTATGTTATAGTATAAAAAAATGATACAGCAGCGTTTGCTTCGTAATGCTTTTCAAGAATAAAATGGAAATGAGGCTGTGATGCACAGAATCAATGAGCTCTGGTAGGTTTTAGCCAAACACTTTGATGTGTGTTTGGTTATTTTGTAGCAGCCCGGTATAATTTTCAGGCGATTAATCAAACATAAAGGCAGTGAATGGTCGGGCGTGATGGCGCTTGCGCTCTGGTACGAACATCCCCCAGTCAAAGGCTGCAGATATATCAACATATCTGTCCTACTGCCTTCAGATGGCTGCAGGGATTTGAAGGTGAGATATGCACACAGATAGGAACGGAGCCTTCTCTCTCTGTGTTCATGTCGTCCGTATTTGCGCCCGTTTTCTGAAAGCGTATGGACACAGATGAAATGGAGCAGTACCTCCAGTATGCGTTGGGGGCTGTGTAGCCAATAGCTTTTAAAATCTGAAAATATTGGGAATTACGTTTGTCAATTTATGAAAAGGAGTCTACCTCCAGATGTCACAGTGTATTTGATGGCCTTACAGACCACCAGCCCGTACAACGCTGCCTCCGCTTTTGCCTTGTTCCTACATTATTACAACCTCCTCCAGTTTCACCCTGTTTGTTGCTGCCAGAAACGTTTGACTCTTCGTCTTCTCCTTTGGCGTAAGGTTTGAGGCGCTGACAGAACCAGGCTAGCTTTTTTTCCTGCTGTCTCAGTCTTTATACTACTCTAATGTAACCGGTTGCTGGTGGTCGCTTCTTACATGGAACATGAATGTAGTATCAGTGTGTAACTTGTGTAAAATTCCTTTCAAATTTGAGAGTTGTCAGAATCTTGTTTCATTTTCAACCACTGACACTGTAGTAATCCATCAGGATTTTGCAGACTATTTTTTGGGATTGTTGCGGCCTAAAATGCCTGAATTTACGGTAGCTTTTCTAAAAAAAAAAAATTGTGATGCATGTTGCAATGTTTTAAGCCCCCCCCCCCACCACCACCACCACCAATGAAATTGCAGGAGCAATGTTCAGGAGAGAATAAAACAAAGTGAGCTGTGGAGCTCAAACTCCGCACAAACACAGATTTCTAAAATATAAGAGTGCACAGAGCATTGATATCAATAACAATGATAAACATTGTGTTCCTTTCAGCACCTGTGACAAAAAAAAAGAAAATAGAAAAAAAAGAGTAAATAATAAAACATTGAGTCGGTTCATTGAGGCATACATGTTTGATATTTGTGTGGGGAACTGCTATGACTTGTGGAACTCGTGGGATATATGTACGATGATTGATCAAATTGCAAGGGCGTGCAGAATGCGTTGCGTTAATTGTTGCGATCACAACATCACAACTTCCTGGAGACACTGATCACTATGTGAAATCGGCAGAAAACAGAGCCAAACATAAACGGGTTGCTGTGCAGTGGAGATGATGTACATGTTGCAGTAAAACACACACACAGGCACACACACACTCAGGTGCTCGTTCACTCTGAAACAACAGACACACGATGACATACAAACACACACCCTGAAGCACCAGCAGCGATATACAAAGGATCTCTCATCTGTGCACACACAGTGCATAACACACACACACACACACTGACGGCACTCCGTCAATCACCCTCAGTGAAAGACGCAGCAGTAGATTAGCGGAGCTCCTCCTGCTCTGCCAGCCAGAACTAATTGAGCCACAGGCGGAGCTAACCAGCCCCGCTCGCTCCCATCAGCCCGGCTCGGCACGCAAAGCTTTCATAAGGTGAACAGATGCAATATGAGTCATGGATCGCCAAAGATTCTCTTGTTCTTGTGGGCATTGTCTCCGCGATGAGAGCTCTCCAGTCCTTTTTAAGATGCTAAGCGCTCCCTCCAGAATACACTTTTCCTACATCTCAAGGCAGCCGAGCACAATCGACTGTGCTTCAGCCCTGCAGTCTGATGATCTCATTGTCAAGAAGTGATTCTATTGATTGTGATAATGAGGATTTGTACCTGTAATGGATTTAATATTTCCTGAAATAAGAGCTGCATTGTTTGCTAGTGCGCTGCGCCCTTGATAGCAGCAGGAGTGCATAATCCTCCAAACCAGGAAGTGATCACGACAGACAAAAGTAATTGGTATGACATGACAAGTTAAGCATCCAATTTGTCGCTATGTAAATTATGCTGCATACCAGCTAGTCAAGCTGTCATTACTGACAAATTAGTTTTTGTAATAAGTGGACTGGCAGGTGGCCATCGGCAGTTTGTAGCCACAGGCGCTGAGTCCGGTTTATGACACGACACCTCCCTGGATAGAAATGTGAAGAGCAAGAGAGATAATAATGTTAGTTTGGTTTGTCAGGATTACCTTCAGAAGAGGCAAGAGACTTTCACTGCAAGTCAGATCATTTCAAAAGCTCTTTTTGTCCTTAAACAGGGTATTTAAGACACTTGAAATGAGACCACCAGTGACAGTTATGTTATAGCTCAACACATCCCTGTTCTCCTTGGTGGAGACTTGAGTTTCTTCTTGTAGGTGTCTGATATTTGACATGAAGCAGTGCAGAACATAATGTTGCACTGGTGTGAAAACCACAAGAGTTTGGATATGACGTAAAACGTAAATTTAAAAAAATGGCATGTAGGAACTGAGGACACTAATTTTTGAAGTTTTGAAAGTGAATTTTATCATTCTTGCTTGATATGCAACTTCAGGTGCTCAACAGTCCGGGATCTCTGTTGTCATATTTTGCGCTTCATGATGCACCACACATTTTCAGTGGGAGACAGGTCTGAACTGCAGGCAGGTCAGTCTAGCACTCAAACTCTCTCAGTGTGAAGCCACACTGTTATAGCAGGTACAGAATATGACTTTGTGTAGTCCTGATGGCAGCATATGTTGCTCCAAAACCTGTATGTACCGTTCAGTATTAATGGGGGCTTCACAGATGTGACAGTTACCATGATGTCATGGGCACAAACACACACCCCTACCATCACCAGATGCTGGCTTTTCATTATCTGGCATTTTGAGATAATTGAGATAATCTGCTGATGCCTGCTCTCGCAGGGCCCATAAACAAAAAAAAAATGTCAGCAGCCACATCTGCAGGCAGCCCTGTCAGCGCTGCGTGTCATGCATCCTGCTGTAAATGTTTGCTTACATGTTGACATGATTCTCCCAGCCTCAATGACCCGCAAATCTAATCTAAAATCCAAAAACAAGCACAAGCAAATTTGGTGCAAATGTCCACTTGGACTGAAGAATGAACTGATAATAAGAAGAGAAGACAGTTTGTCAGACACTTACCTTCTCACTAGACTGGAATCGTGCATGTCAGTACAGTGATAACAAAAAATACCCTTCATCCATTTTATTGAAGGTCTTGACTACATATGTTATATAAGTCTGGACAGACATGGATGTAAACTGCATATTGACTGGTTGGCGAAGGCATACAACCACGGGCCTGTAATTCTAGTTCTATCATTTCATCCACATTACAATCTAATATACATATACATGGTTATCATAGGCAGTAACATGTGGTTTTAGATTAAATTTTTAATCACTGAAATACAAAAATACTTAGAGTTATGCTGTAGAGTTTAGAACATCACTGGTATTTAAGCTAAATCAGGGCACAGTATGTCATTCGACTGCATTGTGACTGAGGAAATATAAGCAAACATTTATGGTACAGGGACGGGCCTAACTTTTTTATTACCTTCCCAAAACTCTGCCTTATAAGTGCAGGCTTCAGCTGATGCCAGTTATCTGAAAATGGCAGATAATCGTCCCCGTTCATCAGCCGACTGATTAATCAGTCTATCATTACTGCAGTGTTTCCTGTGCTACCTCAGTCTGAATCAGGCTTATTTTTTGTGTTTTTTGATCAGGACCTGAAGCCCAGCAACATTGTGGTGAAGTCTGACTGCACACTGAAGATCCTGGACTTCGGCCTGGCCAGGACAGCCGCCACCGGCCTTCTCATGACGCCCTACGTGGTCACCCGCTACTACCGCGCCCCCGAAGTCATCCTGGGCATGGGCTACCAGGCCAACGGTGAGTGGAGGAAAAAGCAGCTTTTTGACAGCGACCGGCCAATGAGGAAGCTCCTGAGCTGCTGCCTGGCCTGCTGCATGGCCCCTCCCCCCTGGGATGTTTTTTCGACAGCACCTCCCAAACACACACACAGAAACACACACGCCCGCACACACTCTCCCTGTTCCTGTAAAGGTCACACTCAGGGGGGAAGTTGGCATGTTGGGCATCGGTGCTTTGTGGGAAACTTCCTGTCTGGGGACTCCAGTTCCCAGCAGTGCTTTAGCATGCGTTTGATGTTTTATTAAGAGGTTGCCTGTCCTGAGCTACTTACAGCCTGGCTAAAAAAAAAATAAAAACGCCAGTATGAAAACAGGCACTCGTGCATGCTTCGGCAGTTTCACTTGGTGCTCCTGCTTGGAACGTATCACAGTTTATGCAAGACGGTCTTAAAGGATTAGCTCAACATTCTGGGAAATATGCTTATTTGCCTTGTATTAGATGGGATGATTGATACAACTCTCATACCTGCACTTTATGTGGCAAGCTTGAGCCAAGGTAAAGTTAGCTTAGCTTAGAGACTGATAGCAGAGGGAAACAGCTCGCACAGCTAAGTCCAAAAGTAACAAAATCTACGTGCCAGCACCTCTAAAAGTATTTTTTGTTTAATGTCACTCATTCTTGAGACAAATTATGCCCTACCAAGAAAAATATCATCAATACCAACACTCTAATGCCAATTTTTTGGTGAAAATGTATTCTTCATATAAAAGGATTTATATATGTGAAATATATGTAATCCAAGTATTTTGGTTTGCCTTAATTTTTCAAAATTCAAAATCTAAAACTGAAAATACCTACTGATAACAGGTATATGTGCTATTATAATCATATATGTTTATTTATTTATTTTCTGAAAAAGTTGGCCCTTTAAAATTGTGTCCGAGATTTTAAATCAGATTTTTACAAAAACAATCACCCTAGGCTCCCCTGTCTCACTTCCTGGTTTAAAAAAAGACGTGTTGATTAACATTTTGTCAACTCACAAAACTTACATGTATTTTAAATTGTAAAATAATGGTAAAGTAATCGTAATGTGTTACACTGTGGAAAAAATGCAATTAAATTACCGTTGCTAAGCAAAATGTTGGTGATTACAAATGGGTTACATCCATTTCCCACCTCTGGTGGAGATCTGCACTCTACTAGTTTCAAATGAAAATTTCACAATAAAAGTCTCAACATGAACATCTGAATGTGAAGAATTCACAATATTGCATGAATAAAATATTTAGTTTCTAATGGCTGGGGAAACACTGAATTGATCTTTTGATAAAAATCAAAAATTTTAGGATCAGTGTTGTCAGTTTTTCCCCGTGGTATAGAAAATGCTATTGCATGTTGACATTTTTCAAGGTATCATATCAAAGTTAGAAATTCCAGTATTGTGATAAGACAACTTTGAACAGAGCCAGGCTAGCAGCTTCCCCCTGTTTCCAGTCTTTATGCTAAGCTAAGCTAATTGTCTTGCTTCATATCTAGCTTGAAGACACGAGAGTGGAATCAATCTTCCCGTCTAATTTCCCTGAGGGAGTCTTCCCAAGGGATGAATAAAGTTCTGTCTAATCTAGTCTAATCTAATCTAATTCTCAGCAAGAAAGTTCACAAGCTTGTTTCCAAAAATGTTAATGCATTCCTTTGATAGACTGGGGCTCCTTTAGCCAAGCAAATAGTTCAACTTTTAAGTATAAAGTCAGATGCGTAGTAACCAGTTAAGCAAATCTCTATTTTTGGATTTTAAAAATACATTTTCCCATTTCAGCAGGCACCATAATGTGGATAAATAGCTTAAACCGAGTAGAATCTTGTTAATACTAACACTCATCCTTAATCCTCTTGACCAAAAACACTGACCCTATTTTTTCCTGCTGACTTGTTGCATTTTTATTTGCTTATTCTCTTCTCCCTCCTTTTATGCTGCGCATATGTAGTGGATATTTGGGCTGTGGGCTGCATTATGGCAGAAATGGTTCGCCACAAAATCCTTTTTCCAGGAAGGGATTGTATCCTTGAGCTGCTTGCAGCGGTTGTCTGGCACTTCATGTGAAACAAAAAAAAGACAAACAAAAAAAAAAAACACAGCACACAAACTCCGTCTTTCGTCTCTTCAAACCATTAGTGTCATCATCAAACGGATCGCATGGAGATCACATCCTGTGAGCAACTACAGAAATTCTATTTCTCGGATTTGCCTGACACCTCGACTTTTTGCAACCACCCACCTGCTCTTCCTACAGACGCACAAACTCACACGGCTCCCTCCTCGCTCACCTAAACAGGAGAACTGTTGCTTCAAGCACGACAGTCACATGAAAAACCCCGAAATAGAATTTAATAGTTTGCTCTTCCATAGCCGAGAATTGAACCGCACAAAAAATACCCTCGTCTGTCCTCAGACTGTTTTCCATATTGTCTCTGTAGATGCCATGGCAGCAATCAGACAAAAAAGATGAATTGTCAGGCTTGGCTTCGCAATATGAAACTGAATAAATTGGTGCTCTGCTACAGAAATATTTGTTGAGGCTCTGAATCTGCAATGTTGCGCACGTGGGTGTGACAAAAAAAGCTCAAAAATGATGATTTCTGGCCTTATAGATCAGAATAATCCTGTTGAACACATACAGCATGGATCGCAGTGAGGATACTGAGGGTGTTAAGATGCATCGCTGCAAAAAACATTTTCAAAGACCTTGAAAGTCAGTGTCTCGCTTTTCAAAGCTTCTGATTCAGCCTTCTTGAAGTACAAACAATTATTTGATCGGTAATACTGCTGTTAAAGATGCGTTTATGCCAAAATGAATCCCAATCATTTTCCTCAGCCCTGTGGGATGCTGACCCAGGTTTAATAGTGCACTCACCTGCATGCAATTCATTTTTGTCATGTATCACACACATCACCTGGCACCACATCATGTTTTTTTTTTTAATCCCTTTTGTTCAGTTAAGGGTTTTCTTTTGTTGTTGTTGTTGTTTGTTTTTCTGTTTCTTTTTCAGTCCTGCATGCTAATTTGGTGGTTGTCATTTCATTTTTCAGTTGATGTCTGGTCTGTTGGCTGCATCATGGCTGAAATGGTCCGGGGTAGTGTGTTGTTTCCAGGCACTGATCGTATCCTTAAGTTGAACCTCCATCCAAACCCCCCCCCAAAATGCCGTCCTGTCTCATTGTTTGTCTGACATCTTGTTCATATCTTTGCACACAGTGGGGAAAACCTGCCGAGCTACTGTGCCAGTTTAATCACAGATGAGGATATTGTCTGCAGTGTTGATGTTTGTTTCTTTCCGTGAAGAGTTGTGAACCTTTTTAATGGCAAACAGTTTGACGGTTGAATCACAGGTGTAATGAGGAACAGCTCTGTGGCCTGTGCCAAGGAAGCTTAAAAGTTGTTTACAGTTTCCTCCAACGGCACAGAAGTTATATATTTTCTCAACATGGCCAGTGAATTTAAACCGTTAGCTTTAAAACCTTTATATTTGCAAATATTTCTTGAGCCATAGTACTTATTCTTATTTCACATAAAGTTACATGAAGTTAATAGTTGCTTAACCCTGTAACATGCTACTGGTTGGCTATACTTAGCTAAGGTTTATATAGCATTAGCTATATAATTAAAAGTAGCTAATGCTATATGAACCTTACGTAACCAAAGTCAAGTATTAGCTACAGGAGGCTAATACTTGCTGAACACTGTAATATGCTAATGATTAGCTTTGAATAGGTAGTGTTCATACAGCATTAGCTTGGTCATAAAAAAGCTTAAATGATCAAGATAATGCTATACTAAACCTTAGCTAACCAAAGTCAACCATTAGCATAAAATTAGCATATATTGAGTTTTCCATTTCCGGTGCTAAGCGGCCTATAAAAAGATGTGACACTGACAGAGATAGCAGCTAGCTACATGAAGCTAATTGTTGCTCAGCATTGTGAGATGCTAATTGTTGGCTTTGGGTAGCTAAGGTTTATACAGCATTCGTTATATAATCAAAAAAAGCTTATATTATCAAGCTAATGCTATATGAACCTAAGCTAACCAAAGTCGTCCATGAGCATATAATTAGCATATTCTGGGTTTTCTATTACCAATGTTAAGTGTCCTATAAGAAGTGGTGACATTGACAGAGATATCAGCTAGCTACATGGAGCTAATTGTTGCTTAACACTAATATGCTAGTGATTGGCTGTGGTTAGCTAAGATTCATATAGCATTAGTTCAACAAGTAAAAAAGCTTTATTTATCAAGCTGATGCCATATTAACCTTAGCTAACCGATGTCAACCGTCAACATTATAAGCATATATTAGTCTTTTTTGTTCGCAGAGTTGAGTGTCCCATAAAGAGACTTGACAGAGATGGCAGCTAGCATGTGTTTTTAGTCTTAACGCTTAATGAAAATAAGTCTCAGTGGGAAAATACTTTGTCTAACCAAAGGTAACAAAGCAGAGACTAGCTTGGAACGGTAGCAGGACTTTAGCACTCTGAAAAGGCTTCTTTATAATGACATTTTTATGTTAGTTGATAGTAATCATGTTGGTAATAATAACTAGCATATTTCAATACTAGAGTTGTTAGTATAAATGGTCAACTTGTCTTTGGAGGGCTGAGCAGGCCTGATAATTAGAGTGAACTGCCATTTTGTTTCACTTCAGTATTCAGTCTGACATTAGGTCCATGTTAGCCCGTTTCTGTTCTACCCTAACCTGCCAGCAGCACGTGACATATCCGTCCTAAAGCTGCAACGATTGGTCGATTAATTGATTAGCTGATCGAAAGAGTTTGCATGAATCCTGTTTGGTCTTAAGTTGATCATTTAAGGCAGAACCTTTTTCTTCTCTTTCAGCCAGAATCAAAGTAAACCGTTTGTAGTCTAGACGTAAATGTCAAACTAATCTTTTCTCAGTTTGGGTATGACTGGCTGGGCTTCCCCTCCTTGTTGTTCATTCAGTTTTAAGGATGAGCAAAGATGTGAACAAGGTGTTTGTGTGTGTGTGTGTGTGTGTCCTCCAGGTAGATCTGTACATGTTACGTCTGTCTGTATGTATGTGTGTTTTTTTTTTTGTCCTTAAAAAAAAAAGAGTTGCACACACATTTCCAGCATCTGGACTACTTAAGGTGAGAATCCCGTCTCACTAGACATGCAGCATTAACGAACTTCCAGATGTTTGAAATGATTTTTGCACAGGGTTGGAAGGGATTTAAATTTATTATGATTTTGTCGCCTCTCTAGACAGCCTTTCACCAAATTCCTGAATATTTTTGTTGTTGTTGTTGAGGCATTTTCTACAATAACACACTCTGTTATCTTAAATCATCACTTTAAAGAAGAGGTTATAGTCTGGTGTACCTTTCTCAACGCCCCTCCTCTGAAAACGGCGTTGAAATGTTCTTTCTCAGCACAGTTACACGAGTATTTCAGGAGCATATCCAAGCCAGAACAACGTAGTACAAGATATGGCAACTCCAGATGGCTCTCTTTTATTATTCATCAGTTCAAAATGACCCACCCCGACTCTGGCATGGCCGCTCCTTCTGTCCAAACCCAGCCCAGTGCTTTTCTTAATACTGTAACCTTAAGATATCGACCAGTGGAATAAGGTGATCGAGCAGCTGGGCACGCCGTCTCAGGAGTTCCTGATGAAGCTCAACCAGTCGGTGAGGACCTACGTGGAGAACAGGCCACGATATGCTGGCTACAGCTTCGAGAAGCTCTTCCCCGACGTCCTGTTTCCTGCAGACTCTGAACACAACAAACTGAAAGGTAAAGATGCTTTTTTTTTAATGCTCTCTTGATGCCCGTCATGTGTAGCGCAAGAAAATTGGTGTTGAGCCGCAATGATTACTTGATTAATCCGCAACTATTCTGATAATCAATTAATCACTTTAAGTCATTTTTTAAGGAAAAAAAAGTCCAAATTCTTTTATTTCAGCTTCTCAAATGTGAATATTTTCTATTTTTTACTGACTTCTTTCTGACAGTAAACTGAATATCTTTGAGTTGTGGACCAAACGGCACCTTGGGCTTTGGGAAACACTGATCAACATTTTTCA
>JAJHUR010115251.1:1644-16096 GCA_027495735.1 Lutjanus campechanus | reverse complement strand
TAAGAGCTTTGCACGGTTCAGAGAGCTAAACGGCAGAGGTGTGCCACTATAAAGAGTCTGCAATGTGTCTAAATGAGCGTTGTGCTCAGCTTTTTTCCGATTCATCTCGCTCCTCTGTCACGTATGATCATTCCAGGGTCACAGGAATGTTATTGAAATCGAAATGTTAGTTTTATCTGTTGCTGCACGGTAGGAAGACCTCCTTGTGGCAGTTTCCATATTTATATTCATCTCAAAAAACTGTTTGGAACGCTGTGCTTCAAATTTGAAAAGAAAAAAAAAAAAAGCAGCAGCACTAACCAATCTTGTGATTCAGGAGACCTGATAAGCACCACGTCAGAGTAACTGTTTTTTGAAACTTTAAATAACATAATTATTCTGTCATATGACACTGAGGATCATTCTGTTTTAAATTTGCGATTTGTATCCAGCAGTGGGTGGAGTGCAGATGGTGATCTCCACTCAGACTCGTTGTTCACTTGCTTCTTTTTTGGATGAAGAGTTGAATTCTTTAGTGATTCATCACTTTCTGTAGGTGGAGATTCCCCTCGAGTGATTCAAATAGAAAACACAATTTTATTTGTTGAACCTTATCTTGCTGCTACTGCTGAAATTCACATTGTGTGTTCCTACATACAGTTTCTTCATCACAAAGCTCCACTCCAGCCAGCTAACGTTAGTCAAATGTAACCCATTACTATGACAACCAGACTGGTCAACATTATTTGCATGGGGAGCGACAGATGTGTATTTGCGTGGATAGCGATCACTCCATCAGAATCACTCCAACAGAAGTGATGTGGCAGATAAGAGATTTTTCTCCACCTCCTTCACCTAAAAAGGAGAACTCGGTGAGATGGGGGTCTGCTGGGAGTTGGGAAGGCAGCACCCAGTGTCCACTCCTCCCAAGCCTCCTTGTGAGCGAGCACCTGTTAGTCCCAGGTGTCGTCCTCCACATTTCGCTCGACTAATACAGAAAGTCCCTCCCTGTCTGCTGTTCCCCATGGGACCTAACTAAAAGGATAATTTTACAAGTTAAGAAATGTGCAGTTTATTGTAGGTTTGTCATCGTTTAGTTTTGTGTGAAACCACTCCGTGAAGAACATCAACATCGCTGTCCCTTGTAATGTCGTCTTATCTGAAGTGTTCTATCTAGCTGCTTAGCTTAGCATAGCGTCAGCGGCTAGCGTTTCGGAGGAAGAAAGTTCTGATGTCATTTACGCCACCATTGGTTGTGTAGTCTTTCTGATTATTGATCTTAACAGTCTGATACTTGCAGTTTTAGGACAAACTGTGACTGTCTTGATGTGTAAATTGATTTTTTTTTCTTCTCATGGACAAACATCAAATGTATAATTCATGGCACATATCAAGCTGGATCAAAAAATATTTGTCTAATGCTAAATGACTTGACTACAATAAATATTTTTTTCAGAAGTAAGATCCCATGGTGGTCCACCGGAAAGGGGAGGGGCTTCGGCTCTCTATCAGCTGTTTACGTTGAGCTGGTTAGGTCAATGCTGCCTTCCTTTGCTTTGCTCGCACTGCGTTCCAGGATGCCCATCGACAAAGCAAAGTAGCAACATAGAAGGGCAGAGTTGACTCCAGCGGGGCATTAACAGTTAGCTGCCGAGCTGGATGCTCAGTGGCTAACAACCTACGTCGCCAGCTAACCAGCTAACACGGTGTACGCTCAGCAATAACCCCAGCCCAGCCCCCGGGTTGTGGGACGTTAGTACTACCTGACACTCACACTCAAGTCAAGTCAAATTTTACATTAGCTCAGAATCTCAAAACACTATTTGCCTTTCATTGCTTTTCTCTCTAAAGGGTCAAGGATGACAAAGAGAAAACGCCTGTGCAAGATTGGAGAATGACAAATGACTTCAAGTATCTATTATATCTTATCTCATAGTTCCAATTTAACCACAGCTTAATTTGTATGTATTTGTAATAAAATATTTGGCAAACAGTGTGTTTAACCAACACTGTCAGCGAATTACTGAGAAGAACATGAAATAAAATGTTAAAATGCCAAAATACACTAGAATGGGGCTTTAAACTTCAAATGTTCTGAATCGTCTCAGACATCAGGAACCGTGTCTTTTTCTTTGAACACAACAGGAGATGTAGAGCAATAATGTAAAGACCCGCAAAGACACTTCTTTGATTTGACACATTTTGTCCTCGCATCATACTGTGTTGTACTTGAGTCTCGCTGAAATTGGATGGTTTGTTTTTGAACTACTCTTGCCCCATAGTGTTTCCTCCTGGTGAACAGAAATGTCAGCAAAGTGTGCAGACTGTGTATCATGGTTAACACAGTCAGGGGGTAGGGATCCCATAGGTTGTCGATTGCACCAGCAGGCTGCAACGATGAGCAGAAACACTGAATGTAAAAGTTACATCATTGCTGTTTTTAGGGCTAAACACTGCGAGACACTACCTCAGCTTTGTAACTCGTTTTTAGTTGAAAGGAAAAGGCTTCAAATGGCTTCAGGTTGTCCCGGGGCAGCATTGGATTAGATTTATCATGGCACCTAGGTGTATAAGACTGACAGATATGATATAAAGTAATACAATGCAATACAGAGCTTCACACCGAAGTGCTATATCATACTGCATGAATAAAAGAAATCGGGTTACTACATTCCCAAAGGGAGATTGTGTCGTAGCAGTTACTTCATGGGAATCTAAAAAACAAAACAACCGAGTAAAGGATACTCAAGGACATATAAACTGAAAACTATTCTAAATCAAGGGCTACACTTTACTTCTTAATATTCCAAATACTATCCAATGTGAGTATGCCACTACTCAGTAGTGACTAGTGAGACCAGCTAACCCAAAACCAGGTCATGACCAAGACCGGAGTGTATCAAGACAATACCAAAATTCTGAGGGGTTGAGACCCAGTGTAGACCAAGGCAAAGGCAGGGTGAGACCGAGTAAAGACATTCAGGGGTTTAGACCAAGTCAAGACGAAAGCCAATGCAGGGTATGATTGAGTAAAGACCAAGACTTTTAGTGGTTTAGAACAAGTCAAGGCCAAGGTGGGGTGAAAACGTGTGAAGATAAAGACTTTCAGGGGTTAAGACAAAGTCGAGACCAAGGCAAAGGCAGGGCAAGATCAAGTCAAGACCAGGACCAGACCAGTGTGAGTCCCATACTGCATGAAAACACTTATGATAAACTTGGAACATGCAAACCGTAGGCACTACATAATCAAAATACATTGCAGAGGTAAATTTTGTGTGTGGGAATTTCCCTTTTTGTCTGAGCATTTCTGTTGTTGACAAATCAACAAATTTTTGACAAATCAGCAACTACCCCTTTTAATGGTTGCATTTGAAGCAAGATCTTTCAGATCCAATCACAGTAATTATGTCAACAAATAAATCAGATAATGCTCATGCAATGTATTATTAATGCAGCAATTATAGTCTTGACCAGTCTTGAAATAAAATTCGGAGTCCTGTTTATGTAACACTGAGACAAGACAGAGTGAGCGCAGTCGATTCTGAGATGAGAACGAGACCTTAAAAGTGATTCTGAGACCGGCCTTGAGACGAAGAAGGATCTCGAGTACTGCAACACTACACAGCCCTGTTTAGAAACGACTTTTATATATTGTATAACCAACTTGGAGCAGCAAATACCTTTTCTTAGGAAAATGTAATGCCACTGAAATGCTTTTATATTAACACAATTAGAAATTGTTGTCAATTAAATCACCTGAACGTATCAGTAGAAATTTCACTATCGTATTTAATTTGTTTTCTGCCAAAATAGGCAATCTTGGAATCCACTTGTAGTGACTACAGCATTATTCAAGTCAGCAGTGTGCGGCCTGAGACTGTTTTATTACTGACAAAAAAAAAGACTGACTGTCCTTTCTATAACCCTAAAGTGCTTTTATTGCCTAAACCTAAGCAAAATTACGATATTTCCTTACCTTAACCAAAGTGCTTTTGTTGCACATTTGTACACCATCCACCAGAACCACCTGTGTGTGGATCCAGTGCATCGCAAAATCCAACAATAATCCGAGCAAAATTTACATTTACTATTAACATAAATAAGAAAACAATTGAGTTATATACATACATAATTTTTAGGAGACAGGGTTGCACTACCACATGTACATTGTTTTATATGTTGGGTATATGAGCAGTAAGTTGTCGCACTGGGATTGCAATTGGACGTTTTCACACTGAACATCAGAAATATAGCGGTGAAAAATTGTGAAGGTTTCTTCGAGAAACGGCAGCTGAAATTCCTCACAGACGTGGGGTATTTGTCTGCAGGTGAGGGTCTCAGGATCTGATTGTGTTTCTATCCTCCTGTGGGGAACAGAAAACAGAATGGTGAGCCCAGGACTGTCCTGTATTATTGGGTTGGTTACGCTCCTTTAGCTCCTCTGTGGGAAATATCTGCTGTTTGACTGTATTTCTTCCTCCAAGCAGAGGCTTCCTCTGTAAGCGTGACCGGATAAAAAGGCTCTACCGCTGATGACTGAGCGGTCAGCGGTGTCTCCGGCTCCATGATCTGACTGGAGCACCTGGACTGGAAAAAAGATTCTCTGCCATACTTGATTTACTTTTCTCCCTGTGGCGCTGTCCCTGGTGCTGATCTCTGGCCTTCAGACGCTCTCTGTGCTGCTCAGCTTATTATAGAGTACACACACTTATTTAACCTGGTCTATGAGAGTATGAAACCTCAAAGTCAATATGCTCAGCACATGTGCTATGGTACACTGTAATCTCCCCATAATATGGACAATATTGCATTTATTTTCTGGATTTTCTGTGCAAAGCGTGGCCATCTGTCCCCAAGTTGTGCTTGGGAGGTTTATACAGTTTTTTGCATAACATTTCTTACTCCCTCCCTCCTATCGCTTTCTCCTCCACATGTCTCGCTGTGTGCATTTTTCAAACTAGTATTTTTATCCACAGAAGGGGCACAAAAGATCAAATTGTGTTTCTGCATGAGTGCAAAAGAAAGTCAATGTTTCTATCTTTGCCTTTCTATAATAAATACCAGTGACAGCAGATAAATGACCGTGTGGTCTAACTGCTTATTGAGATCCTAATAAAATGAAAAGGTCATGACATAGATCGTCTTAAGTGTCTTGTGTCTACCCACAATTACCTACTGTATGCTTTCTGGTAAATCCAGGATCAGCTGTCATAGCTCCATAGCAGTCGTTGCTAGGTAACTTCAAATCTTTTGTCAGTGATAGCTTTGTTATGACTAAGTTCATAAGAGGCAAACAAACACGATAAATAATGTACAAATAAGTAAATGTCAGGGTTGTTCTTTCTTAGCAAGCCTGGCTGAAGGCATGTTTATACCTTAATCTAATAATAATGTGATATCTTATTGATCCCTGTGCAGAGGTGCTGTCTTTATTTGATTTGCTCAAGAGAGGTTATTACAAAGTATCTTATATTGGAGCTATGATCGATCGGATGTCCTGCTGTATTGCAACTCGTTTACAGTCACATGGTTGTCAGAGTGTTTCTTGAGTCTTTAACTCGATTATATAAAAACTTTTCATGTTCAAAGAAGGCCAGATGAAATTAAAAGATTTCTTCATGAACAAATAAATAGTTATGTAACATAAATGCCTTTGCATTTCAGTTTCCAGATTCTAAAACCTGTGCTCTCAAGGTTTACATTATACGCCTAAAGATCAGCTTTTCTCACGTCATCATTCAAAGTCCAACATACAGTGAGATTCAGCCTCTGCATTTAGGCCAGTGTTAGGAGCTGTGCCACCCTTATAGATCTTTTTAGAGCCGACGTCATGATTATGTCATCGTGTTTAGCTGGAGGCAAAACAAAGGAAAAATTGGAGGCAAGCACGAATCGCCAGAGTAGTAGGCCACGCAACCGAGCCAAGATGTCATCTTGCTGTGTTGTTGGCTGCCAGAAGCAACTGAAGTTATATCACAAACCAGCTACCAGTGCCAACTGTGGTAAAGTGGATAAGATACCAGCTGGGAGATGTACGCAAGCTGAGACAAAAACCCCAAACAGTTTTCCATGTGAAAGAGAAAAATACAACTGAACACCTTATGAATAAAATCTTCTGTTTTCTACTGAAAGAAGAGGAGTTTTAATTGCCTTGTTAACTCTGTAAAATACACCGTCTTTAAACTCAACAAACAGAAAGAAAAAAACAAACCTCACCAACATCATCTTGATCAGTTTTTCCGCTGTTATAATGATCACTAACTCTCAAACCCTTAAATTCCAAGTTAGATGTGAAAATGGTCTGGTGCTGCAGGCTGTTTTCTTCTGGCTCGTCCTCCGGGGCTCAGTGCACCGTCCTCCGGCCCAGCTGGTGTCTACTCTGCCATTGAGCACGTCATGGAGCAGCACCTGTCACTGGTGCAGACCATTAAACTAGCAAAATAAAATGACAAAAATTGCCCGCTAACATACGAAACAGCTTGCAACATATTCATCCACTCGTCCAACCGTATGGCAATTGTCCATCCATTGAGTGAGCATGCATGGATCGACCAGTCTGGTCCCATTGGTAAATAATCACTTTGTCAAGTAACACCCGCAGTTCTGGAGAGTGAGTGACGGTAAATATTCAGAAGAGCTCGTGCTTTCTTCAGCCACTGGTAAGAAACAAGCTAGGAGGAAAACATGCTGGCTTGTGTTAGCTAACTTGTTTTGGGATTTATTTATTTATTTTTGCCTCCACCTAAGCCCCGCCCACAAAAGTCCTAATATTTACTAACAGAAAATGGGTCTATATATTTCAAAATAAACTCTATGCCTGTTTAATTCAAAAGAAAGCCAAATTTTGAAGATGGTTAAAAGATGTTGCTGTAAAACTAACATGCATATAGCCATATCTTAAGTTAGCTAATGTTCAAGAAATGGTAGCTAACTAGATAACTAATGACTGATGTAGATTCGCTAGCTTATTTTGCCAACATCAGCTCACTTAAGATGCATGACTATATACCAAGCTTGCTCAAATGTGATTGGAGCACAGATGAAAAGTGGTGAGACACAGGAAACACGCTGAGGACCATCTCGCTGGAGCTGAATTGACCCTTCCTGAGTCTTTAAAGGCATAAACATATAATCCCTTTAAATCATCACACATATGATGCACAAAAAAGTATGTGGTGGCTGCATCTGCAGAGATCCTGCCCTCTGCTGTAATTCCCTATTTTCTCATTATGTTGCTCCTCAGGATGCTTTACCAACAGCTTAGAGAAATCCTGCTGTACCGTTTACTGAATTATATAAAACACTTTAGTATATGCATAGAAAAGGTCGGCGTAGGAAACTGGACTTGGTTGAGCTCTTGAAGACGTTTCGCCTGTCATGCAAGAGGCTTCTTCAGTTCTGAGCTCAGTTCTGAGTCCAGTCGTCTACGGGAACCTTTTCTACGCATGCCATGACCTGGATGACTGAGAATCTTCCCAAACACTTTACTATATGCAAAGAAGCCCAAATAAAATAAAAAGTTTCTGTATGAATAGTTAGTTATCACATAAAGAGCCTTGTGTTTCAGTTTTGAGAGTGCTTTTAAATGCCAAGGTCTCTTATTCTTAATGTTGTGGTATCACGTATTACATTATACTATATTATCCTGAATAAACACTATGCCTTCGACTATTTTCTTTGCAATTTGTCATAATTGCGAAGAGCAAAAGTTTTAGTTGGAATGAAATGTTGCGCAATCTTGGGCGTTAACTCAACCCATCTCATTTTGCTGTGTAACACCATTTGTGTCAGAGGACACTTTGTGTATAAGCAGAAGTGGCAACAGATTGGCCTCTCAGTTAAACTGACCCAAACAACAGCTGACAAAAATGTCCTCAGGCAAGACACTGAATCCTCTGCCAGCTCACTCATCATAATGGCCTCCTGTGTGAGAGCACTGGAAATGTAGCAGAGGGAGCATCAAAGGTTTCAGATGATTTTCTTTGAAGATCGAGTCACAATCGCAATGCATGTTATCTGCCGCTGTCGATCCCCGGCTGTATCTGAGGGTTTAAGAGTCGGTATAAGAGGAGACAGCAGGAGCAGCATCAAAGCCCTGAGAACCTGATAAAGACCCAAGCGGGACACCCTGTTCCCTCGAGGGGGCCATCCACAGATGTCTCTCATTCTTCCTGTGTCACTCTCTCTCTCTTTTTCAAAGTCGCACCCGTACTCACATATAGATCATACCCAGGAATAAATGGCCAATTTGTTCTCATTTCCAGGCCCTCAAATACCGGCATTTTGGCACGCCCTTCTGTGACTCACGCAGATGCACAAGACGCCCTTTATTGTCCAGGCTTTCAGTAACTTCAGTGTAAACCCATTTGCTCCAGGTGACATAATATAAATAACAAGAATGACAAACAAATACAAGACTGTGACCCAGGAGGATGGGATCCATGCCCATGTCAAACCAAAAGTACATATTGTTACCTGTGTCACACGGCCTCTGTCACATGACATAGGCAGGATACTTATTCTAAAATTTTTCTTTTTTTAGTAGTAGAAGTAGTTTTGTTGCCTAAACCAAATTGATCTTTTCTTAAACCCAACTAAGTACTTAGGTTTAAGTTAAACCTAATGAAACTGTGACTGTTTCGCAACATTTACCATATGTTAAAAGGCTTTATGGCAGCGTCTCACACAGATGCTAACGGGTATTTTGTGCATCAGCATGAGATGCCAAGGGGTGTAACAAATATGTCTGTAATTGATGACCTGGGGAGGTGTTGAAATGTCACACGCTGTCAGAACACATGAACAGACACTTCATTCCATATTCACAGACCACAGAGAAGCAAGGATTCAATGGCTTGACAATATAGTAAATAAAGGAGAAAAATATGTTCTGTTCCACAACAATTCAAACCAATTAGCACTAAACCCAACTGGGAAGTGTTTTAAGATGTAATTTAACCTGCAGTTTAACCCAGCTTAGAGCCATTTGGAGTTGCACTTCCTTTTGTATCTACAAATTAGGGGGATGATTACCAGCTAAGTGCTGCCATGTCTCTGAGGGCCATTTGGCAGATAACCAGCAATCATTGCACGTCTTATTCTATAAATCTACTTGGCTGGAACATATTTGCTTTAATGTCTATAGTATAGCCGGTCTAAGTCTTTTAATTTTGTCTTTTGAGAGATGTATATGATTGTTTTTTATGTTGTTAGCGTACATCAATATGTATTATAGTAGTCCTCAGTTGATAGATTTCCCGAGCTGTGTTAAAAGGCCTGAAAATTTGATTTTAAATGCCCTCTGGCTGATTTGGGTTCTTAGTTGTTTCTGATAATGTGCTTCTTACAGACTCTAAAATAAATGTTTTGTGAAAGGTTGGCTGAATTAGTTCATTAAGGTGGACTTAACGACTTTGAACAACTGGCATCACTGGAGCCTGATTAGTCATCAAGAGGAACTCCTCCAGTACAACTGAGGTCGAAACCTGCTGAGTGGAGACTTTCCAGCCCATGCGTAAACTGTCCTGATTGGACAGATTTCAGTCATTCTTTTGATTAGTCAACCTCGGGAACAGCTGTGCTGGAATCAGGCCAGCTGGAGTCATTCTGACAGTGCTGGAAAAGAAATTGTTTTTCATAACTGCTAGAACTTTAAGTACTCAAACTATTTTAGTTTACATGAATTATATTTGGTGATGAGATGATCATAAGATCAAAGTTAACATAGAAACAGATGGAAAAAAAAAAGTTTGGAGAGGGAGGATTGTGAAGAGATCATCATTTGAGTGCATATCTAAAAAATCCAAAAGGTAGTGAACTGAAGTTATACCTGTAACTATTCTGAATTGTAGTATTTTTGTGATTAATTTACTTCAATCTGCATAAGTCATGAAAAATGATGACCATCATGATCCTCTCCACAGAAAAGCATTGGCTCCATGGGCATTACCTTGCGGGGCTGCTGGATTTGTGAGATCACGTGAGAATCCATCTTGCTAGTCTTCAAATAATCCGTTTGTGTGCGCACCAAATGTGGTGCAGCCAGTCAGCATCCTAGGAGGGACCACTAGCAGCTATGTGAGTGGTTTTAGGTGCAACGACAGCGTCCACGGAAGCGACTCATCTCGAACAAACAATGGTGGCTCCTGAAGAGGTTAGCATAGATACTGTGATAGCATTAGCATTTATATCAGAACAGGAGAGTATTTTTTCATTGACGGAAGAGCAATTGGTTGAAGTTATCCTGTATTAGATGTGATAGACAGATGGTTCACCCAATCACCTGTGTTTTTTAAGTGCCTGCCCTTTTCCAAACCATTTCTTAGGAGGGTTCGGTGTAAAAAATAATCTGGCGTATCAGGTTACAATGGGCAACCAAGCCCATAAATTGGTGGCCAAGTACATTTTTGTTGGCACAAATGTGAAACAATACAGAAAAGGCAAATAGCAATGCAACTTAACTCAGCCTTCCTTAGCTGTGTTGTCCGCTTTTCCCATGAACTGTGATGCAGTCTATCCTGAAGGCACTGTTTCTGCTGAAAAACAAGCTTGACTTCTTGGCTAGTTGGAGAAACTGGCAGCACACACAGCAGTACATTATGTCCTGAGATGTGCAGACACTTAAACTCATCTTCCACTTTACACCTACGTTTTTGTTACTGTTCTGTTTTGTTCATAGTCTTTCTTTTGTGTTTCTGGTTCTTCTGTAGCCAGTTGATTCCACCAAGTACTTCACATCTGTGCCACGAGTCTAATCCGTCCTTCGCACGGTTGCAAGCCATTGAGCACCTGTTACTCCTTTTAATTTAATGCTTCTACTGTGTATCTATGTAATAACCTTTTTTTAATGGCGTTTTTTCTGCACATGTAAGTGTGCAAAACAGTATCATTATCTTTTCTATCTTTTTCTTTCCAATTATCATCTGTTCTATTCCATTCCATTCTGTGACAGGACAATATGTGACAGACGGACATTTGGTTTGTTTTCTGGTTTGGAGCAGATGCAGATATATTCGGTGCAAAGTTTCAGAGAGTATAAAATGTGTCAAGACTATATTAATGGAGAGGCAAGGGTATTTTCAGCAATAATTTTTGTACTAGTTGTTCTGGAAACTGATGATGACCTCCCCACCTATTAATATTTCAGTGGTACTCTACCAAAGGCAGTGATAGGAATAAACTGTGAACTTAACCCTCCTACACATGTAGCAATTTTCCCACTTACAGTATTTTGCAGATTTGCTAAATTCTTACTGCAGTTTCGATTTATCCTGAACAGAAATGATCTTAACACATCAGAGTTTGTATCCACCTGTATTACCTTTGGAGAGAAGGTTTCTGATCACCCAGAGACTTCAGTTACTCACTTGTCTCCTGACTAAAGCTCAAGAAAGAAACACTTGCAGTTTTAATGCAAGGTTGATTAACGTATATGTGTGTTTCTGTGATTATTTGAGCTGGGATACCCAGAAAAACTGACAGAAAATTTCTGTGAACTTGGTTTTGCCCTCAACTACAGAGCACTGCAGATCTTACATGTCATACATACCAATGATTTCTGCCTCTGAATAACACTTGAGGAATTTTTTATGCTATTTCTGAGTTTTCAGCAAACCCTATTTTCCTTAACTTCCCAGGGAGACAGAGACAGCCAGACAGATGAAGTATCTAAGACAGAAACCCGAGACACTTGCTGGAACAGGATGTTTGAGTTTCTGTCACAGCATCCTTTGCCACTCACTTTGTGTCTAGAGAGCATGAGAACATGAAAGAAAGGGTGCGTTTCTGTGTCTAATATGCCCCAATTCCACCAGAAGTGTTTCAGGATGCATTGTTCCCTGGTTTAATGTTAAAAAATGCTGACCAGTACGACATCAGCTTCTCGGCAAATGGACACAAAACGCTTGATATGAATACTCTTTTTGTAATTTAACCTTTTTACAAGAACATTTGACTGACTTTCAAAGCAGAAAAAAAAGACAATACAAGCTGTCATTTTCTGGTATTTTTGTCTTCATTGTTCCTTCAGTGCTGCACTCTTAAGTGGATCCTAATCCAAGGTGTGCATAATGCACTTCTCAGATTCTGCCGTTCATTAGCTAAACCTTCCCATCCGTCAGCGAGCCCCTGGGGCTCAGAGCAGAGCTACTTAATGTGGAGAAGGCGTTAGTCTCTGACAAACCACAGTCGCTCACTTGAACAGACTGTACAAGTGACATCCTGATGCGCCGCCAATGTCTGCTCCCAACGGAGCACATTAACATGTAGGTTAAATGAGGTTAGAGTGAACAAGACGTCGGGCATGATGCATTAGAAATGCAATGTGGTGGTAATTTGCCTGAGGGTGCTTGTACTCGCTCCCTGTCTGCAACTGTGCTTCCTCACCTAATTAAATAAATATAATTCCACAGAGATGTATGTGAGGAAAAAAGAACTCTATTGCCATGTAGATCTTATTTTGGATCAGATACACGCTTCCTGTTTTCACCTGTGAAATAAATCAGTTGCGTGAAGCCCTCAATCTTTAATGAGTTGCTGGTTTTTTAGAGCTACGGGCCTCAAGGGTGCAAAATCATTTTTTTCTCCCCCTTCAGTCAGTCAGTGTCTTGCCTCCGAAGTTGTCACTCATCTTAATGAACTGTCATCTAACCTGAGGCTGAGGTAATCAGTGCTGAAGAAGCAGAAACTGAATCTATAATTTAACAATGTAGTTTTTTTTTTTGTTTGTTTGTTTGTTTGTTTGTCTTTGCCTTTTTGTCCCCATCACTTTTCGCTCTGACTTTCCTTTTGTGTCGTTCTGACACATCACATGTAATTGCCAGTGGGGACCAGGGGACATGCCTCCCCAGTGTACAAAAGAGAAGAATTTGACCTCACCGCCTCCCCCAGAAATGTCATCCATCAATACAAGTTCAAGCTCATACCTTTGTGTTAAATTACATTCGGCTGGGTGGAGGCAGCATACTAAGTGCACTGGCAGATCACAAAAGAAAACAAAGTAGAAGACATTCCTCACGCGTGTCCTTGACTATATAAAAACGGACAACATGCCTCCCCTTCCTCCCACTGATCAGACATGAAGCCAAAATATGCTGATGATGTCATTTGGAGCCATAGTCTGTTCAGTTGTGATCAGGGTTGGAGCTGCGGTATCAAGGTCTTGCCCGTACACTCAGCCGACTCAAACGCAAGCAGGGCTCAGCTGTCAATCATGATGTGAAACGCCTTTTTATAGCATCAAATAAAACCAAAATTCCCACAAAATAAATGCTTGAACATACATCAGCATAATATGAAGTACTTAAAATGGCAGGAATCATCCTGTTTTTTAAGTTTGGCCCATCTGCATAACTTAGAGTTGGCAGGAGTAACAGCTGATACTGCAGCCAGCCACCAGAGGGCAATGTTTTGGCCTCACTTTTGGGAAGCTGTCATGTCGTCCATCTTTATATATGTCAATGAGCACTACTGTCACTCACCCACACAATGCATAAACATATTTGACAGAACATCAAACCTGTTATTTCCTCACATTTGTTAATTATTTTGGTTAATTTAAAAAAATATATTTTTTAAAATAAAATTCTTACATTTACTTGTAAGGTGCATGTGGGTAGTCTACCTAAAATGACAGCCATCTTTGCGAAAAATGTATTTGACATGTGCATTGGTGTTTCAGTTTGACAAATGTCCCATCTATTAAAATGGAGTGGGTAAGATTTATGACGTATACTGCAGCCAGCCACTAGGGGGCAATCAAGATGTTTTGGCTTCACTTATGGGGAGCTGTCCTGTCTGTGCTTACATATTTCAATGGTGTGTATACATGTGTGCACACATTTCTGGGAAAAAATTGTACCCAATGCCAGATTGATGAAAACAAGACACATAGGTAACCAATCTAATCATGGATGGTGTTGTTATTTTATGTATTTTTTGGGGGGTGGGGGGTGGGGTCAAGTTTCTCTTTTCCCCACCAGAGAGCAGACTGATAAGATGTGTGTCTGAGGTGAGCACCAAGACATTGTATTACTCAAACAGCACTTGCATAGCAATATTGTTGGCAGCATGTTGTGTTGAAGTTCATTATTTCAGAGTTTGTCTGGGGTGAGAAGAAAAAAAAAAAGTTTGTTGACCTTGGCAGGCAGCCAAACTCCGTATTGCTATCTGTTGTCCTGAGGTCTCTGTCTCTCTTCGGGTTACTTGCTTTACAAAACCTAACATTGTTGACCCAGGATGAGCGGTATCATTAAGATGGTTATCACCACCAACACACACACACACACACACACACACACACACACACACACTCCATGTCTGCTTGTTTCAGACTCCATAATAGTGTCCACTAGTGGTTGGTCTATTTATCCTCCTGGTATTTGTAAGAAAGGCAGTAGCTGGATGTTTGCATTAGGTACTGGTACAGTTACTGGTGTTGATTGATTGATTGATTGATTGATTGATTGATTGATTG
>JAJHUR010115250.1:3311-21017 GCA_027495735.1 Lutjanus campechanus | reverse complement strand
TATCCACAACAGGTCTTAACATTTAAGAATGTTGTGACAGTTGGGCTAACATTTTCTGTTCCTCTGATGGGGCATCCTGTCTCTTCCAATTATCTGAGTTTGGTACTAATATAATAGCATAGTGGTGGAGTGATGTAATAACCAATCGTGCTGTGACGATTTTGTGAAGATGGCTGTCCGTTTATAAAAATGACTGCCCCATAATAGGTCACAAATATATTTGCTTATGTGCGTTACCTGAAACATGTTTATTATTTGATTATGCTGCAAAAAAAGACAAAAAAACAAACAGTTTTCTTGAAGCTGCAGTATGGCATGAAGATCATGTAGCAACATGAATGGGGCAAAAATGGTCAATGTGATAAATCAGCTATCCCAAGCAGGTTTTATAAGTGTAGCCAAGTTGATTCACAAGTTGATTTATGGTATGCTTTTGGAATGGTTGTCAATAATGCACAGGATGAAAACAGGATGAACAAAAACATGCAAAACCACCAGTATGGTATTAAGAACACCAGTATTCAGGCTACAGTATATAACGGTAAGCATGAATGCATGGAATTGATGAATTTTTCTTTCACCATAGATAAAAAAATATACAGTACAGATAACAACATGGTGTAAAGTACACAGGTTTGGATCACTGGTTTCTGTTTTGCCTCTGCCCCCTCCTTACGATCCTTGTTGCTAAATGGATTTAAAGCCTTCTACAATGCAAGGTCAAGCACATTTAACCTAAACATTTGGCTTATTTCGGTGTCATATCTGCATCATCAAATTAGTGTTAAACTACATCACTTCCTTTTTTCCTCAGAGGGCAAACCTCTGTGACACACAGCAGGGAGGATCCAACAAGTCTCTTTTCATTTACCTCAAAAATGAGGGAGGCAGAATTATGTCAGGCCAAAAGTCTTAATACAGCAATCTTATTTCATGGATGATACAGCCCTTTCCCCCCTTTGTGTGCCTGTGAAGTTGATTTGAAGTCACGGTTAGTCCTTTTGATATGAGGCTGGGTCAGACCAATTTGCCACCTGGTGAGGAGGGGGAAGTAGGGAGGTACATTTTTTAATTGTCAGGTCACTTGGTGCAGGGACAGAAGATCCTTTGGGCACATTGTCTGTCTTTGTGTGAAGGACCAGCCATCTGAAATCCCCCACCTCATTATGAGAGAGGGAAGATTAATTGACCAGTTCACTAACTGGCAGCCTCAAGACTAGATCAACTTAGCAAGGGAACTCACCAATTAAGACTGGACTACAGCACCTTTTCTTATACCAAGAGTAATCCTTTTTATTATCATTAGTCTCTATAGTCCTGGGAGGAAGATCAAGGCTAAGTTGCCCTTTGTCAAAGGCACAAAAAAAGACTATAGGGTGTGACAGCATGATTTAATGTTAGTGATAGCTTGGGTTACTCCAACCACTATAGGGTACAGCCCAATAAGGTTGCAATAAACATGCACTTGCATGAGCTAATCAATTTAATTAACGTTGGAATGGAAATGGTTCAAATCAGTTGTAAATGTCAGTGCAGTGGGTTGTTAATTTTTTTTCCCAAGGATATTTCTATTTTTTTTCAAAGAGGAATCATCATACAAGAGTGCTATTATTTAACAGCAGATATATGAATTTCACAAACTCTTTAGAAGTCTGCAACCTTAGATTATACTGTAAATCAGATTGGTCCAGGTCACAGAAACTGTTAAACCATTACAAACAATAACAACTGTGTGTGTGTGTGTGTTAAGAAAAAAGCTGTTTGTGACAATTCTTTTCATTTTTCAACTGAAGGCCAGGCCAATTTCCTCTATAAACTGCCGATGTGACATGTTGGCTCAAATTAACCTTAAAATAGCACATTCTTTATTTCCTTTCTGTTATAGCTTTTAAAGTTTATCAATCTTTTTTCTTGGGATTTCAATTTCAGTGAAGGATGCTGTGACAATCATTCAAGCACACACACACTGCTGAATTCACACCTGTGATTTTTCAAAAGCTGCTATGATTAAAGATTTCCAAACAGCTCTAAAGTCTTCAGAAGCACAAAAAAATGCACTGTGTTTTCACTACTATATTTGTCATATTTATAATACATGGCATATCAAGGCCCAAAACGCCGTTTATATTCTTCAGCAGAGAGGTTGTTGTTGTTAAACCACCACGTGTACTAACTGGAGGGGATGGATATGTCATGACCACAGAGGTGTCAGAGATCTGGTGCCAACACCTGTCGGTTCCCAGGGAGCTTGCATCTTCAATAACAATACTGACTTTGACATGAAGCATATAACACATCCGTACATACACACATACTTGAATTCTCTCTCACAGACACACACACGCACGCACACACACTCACACTCAGACACACTCTCGCTTTGTCTTTTGTGCACACGCAAATGCTTTGAGGGGGTACAGAGTGCTGAAAAGATGTCATCATCACTCTCTTCAGGAGGCCATTATGGATAGGAAGCTAATATACTGTGCAGATATTCCAGCATCTTTTCACCAAGGGCTGCATATCCCTTGTGGGTGATCGGTAAAATTGGTTGACATTTTCCTGGCTCCAATTAACCTTCGATTTGACTCTCAGTTTTGCCTGTCTTCTTTTATTGTCTTCTTGGGAAAGTGGCAAAGGGATAGCACAGTTGGAAACAGAAGCATTGTTTCCTGGTGTTGACCATTTCCTTTTTTGGCCTAATTGTTCTCTTTCCCTGTGGATGACCACCAAATGGAGAGAAGATGTACTTCATCAGTAGGTCATGGCATTCTCTACAGAAGGTTAATACAGTACTGCTCTTTACTGAATTGTGTAAAATACCTTTTCAAATGAATGATGAGTGCCACTATGTTTTGTTCATGATACAACTGGCAAATCGGTATAACACTACGCAGTGTCCTCTTATTGAAAATATTTTTTGATTTGATCAATCTTTAAATATTTGAGTCCACTGTTATCTCTATAGATCACTAGGAATTCTGGTTTATCTGGAGCTATATTAGTTGTGGTTTTACGGATCAGTGACCTGTGTTTGTCGGGATTACAACGATTACAATCATGTGTTTAGCTCTATAGCACCCCTCCCCCATATTGCTTTTTCTATCTTTTACTTTTGTTCATTTAGAGGTCATTGACGGCTTGGATTATGCAGGATTTCCTCGTGAAAATCAATTTGACAAGTTGCACATCCAGTCATCTTCTACATTTCCTTCCTTTTCCATCCTTCATGTCACCAGATCTTCTCAAATAAGATAAAGGTGCTTTAAGTTCCTCTTAGTAATCTGTTTCCTAGACTACAATAAGAAAAGAGGAATGTACTGGTTTAGAGGATTATCTGAATTTACATCAACTGAAAAAAGACTTGTGCTCCAAGCCTAGAACAAACACAACAACATTCTGAGAATGGATTTTATCCACACACAAAAAGCTGACTCTGTGTTGTTATTGTCAACTTTAAACAGAATGTAGTGCTAAAGTGATAACCAGGAGGATACAAAGCACAAGTCACCTCTATTGGCACCTTTACAATACTATCAAAACTAGAAAGAGTAACTTTCAGCCTATTGTTTCCCATTTGTTTTATATTCATCATAAATAGCAGTGAATAGCAGACTTACGATTGCTGTGATACTGCATGGTGACGTTGCATACACTCAAAATACAGAGACACATGCATGCACAGAGGCTCACATAGAGGTCTGTATCTGTTGGCTTTGACTGAGTTCCAATGTACTGTTAGTAGTATTGGCTGCAAATGTTACCATTCATTGCTCCTGCTGGTAACTTAATTATCAGGGTCAGCTTGTTGGATTAGTAACATCATTTGTCATGCCATTAGCATACTTTATAATACAGGTGCACATTTTGCACACTGCAAATGCTATGTACAGAATTTAGATCATCTTGCAGTGTGATTTTCTTTTTTCAGGGAAGTAGGTGGGTCAAAGTGGATGTATAATGGTGAGCGTAGCTAGCTACAGTAGCAGGAGAGCTCAAAGCAAAACACTGTACTGGAGAAAGTTTAAAAATCAGTCTGAAGACTATTTCGAATAAACAGCCTGTATGAAAAAGAATGCAGATTTGAAATTGTTTTCAATTTTAAATGTTAAATTTGATATTGTTGCAGCCCTATAGTGGGGTGCCTCACAGAGTTGCCCAGAGGACAATCATTATCATTCCAGCTACTTGCTCTGATGACCAGCAAAATAGATACCAATAAAAGGATGAAAGCAGTTTACTGACTAACAGTTTCTGTAACTTAACATTATGTATGAGACACTGCATACACAGTCAGCACAACACAGAGTGAAATGTTAGCATGCTTCAGTTTCAATCATGAACATAATTTGAGACAACTGCTCTAACTCGACAAAACTAAAATGTGTTACTTTATTTTGGAGGTTTTCTATGAGTCTTGATACATTTCTTCAAAGATTTTTATAATAAGCAAGAACATCCAAAGCACCCTGCACAGCAATTTAAGGGTGTAACAGCACGGTTTAGATTGCGGTTTCCATTTGGTGCGAGTACTGTACAACTTTGGTTTACTATTTTCATTATTAAAATAAAGAACATTTCAAACATTTCTGAAACACGCTATATGAACACTCAATAAAAACTTTTCGAAAAAGTAATAGGCCACAATAGGCTATAAAACTGAAACACATCTCTTATGCTATAACTGAAAATACAAAATTAATAGAATAATTTAAAAAAAATCAAACTTGTGCATTAGGAGGAATGTTTCAATTAGTTCCACCTTGGCTATATTTAAACATTCAAAGCACTCAAACATTTATGTACTGCACAACTTTGGAGCAAGGCTGAGACACCGTCCTCGTCTTACCTACAACTCTCTCCTTTAAGGATACAAGGAGGTCTTCTAGCATCAGCATTTCAATTTATCCTTGCCATAGTGTGACTGACACGCACACCTATTAGCTTGTTGTGCTAACCTCAGGCCATTTTGCACACCACTTGGCTAAAAGTTTCCCTACTGTGATAGTTTGGCAGTAATATACAAACTGTTACAGCCCTCCTGCAGTATGTTTCAGTTGGCCAAACTCTCTCAGATGCAGGCAGCTTATTTGCATTTTTTTTAGATGTTTTCAACATTCATGTTTTTTTTTTGCTTTTAATTTTTGTTATTTCTTCTGTGTTTGGAAAAAGCATAACTAGACTAGATATCAGCTCCTTATTTTGACAATTCAGTATCTTCCATTTTTTGTGTCCTTACTTACTCTCAGGACTATCCATCAGATCCATGATGGAATCTCTACAGGTTCTATCCACTCTGTACAGTTGTAACACAACTGCATAAAGAGTACAGTCCTCTATACAATAATCAATATTTCAATGCATCTCATTCTCCCCATCGTCAATGATGATTTAATGGCAGGAAAGTTGAGGTCATGTAGTGATTCAACTAAGGCATCAAACCACAGTGCAGTGCCTGAATGCAACTGGCATACATTATTAAAATCCCACGATCACAAGAAAGCTCACATTCTAGCCAGCAACAACGCAAAGGTAGTGACGCTCGTGACTGCAGTTTGAACTCGCATTGAGGATACCAAGCATTACAACATAGTCCCCTCTTAGATGGGAGTGTTTTTCCTTCATAGCCCATTACATGAAGCCTTTCAACTCAATGTTTCCTTGGGGGTATATGCATGCAGGTTTAATAAAAAATGACCTTAACAGGCGCAAATTAACGGTCTGCTCAGTTAAAAACTGACATGTTAGTCTTGCACTTAGTCACAAATATTTCTTGCTTTGGGCCTTTTTTTGTGACATACATGTAAAAGAATTTCTTAGAGTTTATTTATTATGTAGCAAAATATTTTCATTTTCCACTCTGGTGAGACTGTTGAATAGTTTCACCATTGCATTCATCTGCTTGATATGAAACTGGGTTAGGTAGACAGCTGACCTACAGCTGTTACTCAAGGTAGACCCAGCTTCTGCATCAAGGTGCATGGCGGCCCTGCTGCAGATGCCTCTGAGATAAGATTTGATTTATAGTGCAGCATCAACTCTCACCTGAGGATTGCCATACCACCACAACACTGATGTTGTACATTATCAAGCCATGTCATGCTCAAACTATGTACCCCAAAGTAATTTACATACATTTGTTCAGTTTGTAAGAGCATCAATGGGTACCTTTGCATTTAGCTATGGTAAAGTGGTCAAGGGGCCAGAAATAGGATTAATGAGAGTCTTGTGGCTGTATCTACAGGTATGTCAAAGCCAGTAACTGATCTAGCCACTCGAGGCCAGGGGTAGTAAATTACAGGCCAGCAGAGCTAAATGAGAAGCTTGTCACTAGCATTACTAAGCTGATAGCACAGTTGCCTGGTTTAACAGGTCACTGGTTTTGTAAATCTGCATTACTTCATGAGTAGGATTCGTCAACTAGAAACTCAAATGGACAGTTTAGCACTCCATTAGACTGGCAATTACCTTAGCTTTTGTAAGCATTTGTAGGCTAGTAACTCACATGCCTGACTTAGCATCTTAGCATCCCTCTACGGTTGTGTTACAAGCTGAAGTGTATCAAGCACATCTAGTGGTCATTTTGTGAGTGGAGAAGCCTTTTGGGTGTACCTCAAACTAGTCAGTAGTTGAGCACACAGTGGATAACTAACACTGGTAAAACCTTTGTTAGTTTTAAACTCAATATGAAATCGTCTATTCTGGCTTTGCTTGGCAAAATGATCCAAACCAAGTGATTAATCAGTCCCAACAATGTGACTTAAACTTCATCTGCTGTTGAAATCTCTGTGACTCAAAGTATGTTTTCAACTCCTCAAGACTGCCAGACTTTACTACTGAGAAGCAAACAGCATTGTGAAACAACTAATCATCAAAAAACAGCATTATCATTACAGTATTTTGCACTGTGATATAAACTATTACCACTTCAATAGAAGTTTCTGTTGAATCTTGAGTCTAAAGGTTTACCTGCATGGTTTGGGTCATTTAGAGGATGCTATGGCTGATGACATAGCTTGAGGAGAGGGTATATTGTTTCATTTCCTACCTCTCACTGATAATGGCCTATATGAGAATATATAGATTCTTCCCTTCCAGTTTCAACACTGTTAATGTGTTACTTTTCTGTAAAAGCACTTATTCTTTCTTCATCTGTAAGACAGAGATGCTTCACAAAAAGATTCTGATTTTGGCTGGTACAACACAATAAAGAAAAGCTTCAATCTAAACAAGGTTATAAGGGGGTGTGCCCTTGTTTAACAGACGTACAGGCTACAAACACAGATGGCACGACGATCCAGTATGATGCCCCAAAAGTCCTCGCCCTGGTACACAGCTAGGGCGAGGTTATACAGAGCCTCAGATCTCACAGGGCTGGAGTGCTGGCTCAACGTCAATCACAGTAATGTTAGCTGACACATTGGTGAGGGTGGTGACAGGGCAAGGTTATGTGTCACTGTACGCTCATGGCCTGCATGAAGACCAGGACTGCCAGAGCTCTGTCTCATATGAGGGGTCACCCTTAGGGGTTGGGATCCAAATTAATATACACCACTACAGTTGCACTGCATCTATCAGCAAATTGCTCCCAGAATCCTCTGGCGAAAGGCTTTCCTTGCCTGAAATTGTACCCATAGCAGCCTGAAACACACCATCAGTAACACGTCATTAAAATATACAGTATAAGGATGCTTGCTTTTCTAGCCAGCATATTTGTTCTCAATTGCTGTCCTGACTGAAACATAATTACCCTTATAGTTAGGTGTCTAATATTCAATTACATGCTGAATAATATGACAATGATTGTTTCTATTTACTTGTACAAATGAGAATAGGGCTGCAAAAACCATCTGCAAGTTCCCAGATCACAAGATGACGACTTTTAATTGCGTCTTGGTCGAACCAGGAATACAAAACCCAAAACAGTCAGTTTATATATTTGATATAAAGTAGTAAGAATAATGCTGAATTTTGGTCAATCAACTATAATTGAACAACTTATCATTGCACCGGTTGCAGTTAATGGCCAATGAGTTTATGAAGACCAGTGCTGTAGTCAAACCCATCTAAATGGAGACAAAGTCAAGACCAAGACCTAGGTAGCTAGCTGCAGAATTTACCCACTGCTGTGTGTTTTCTTTTGGTTGCTGTTTTCCAGAACCCTCTGTGGTCTAGGTGGCAAAATTTTGCTACAGAACATCTGGCAAACATCTCCTCCTAAACAGCCACTGCTTTTTTTTTTGCATTCATTTTCTTAAAGTGCGTGTGAACAGGGGCAAGGAGAGATGACGGCTGGGTAACAAAACAATAACAAAAATGTCAAATTAGAAAAGAACCAAGATACTGGTTGCATTTGACGCAGGAAGTTTCAGATCCAATTACGATAATGATGTCACAAAATAAATAAGACAATGCACAGGCAATTTTGAAATTAAATCAAGAGTCCTCTTTGTCTGAAACTGAGACAAGACAGAGTAAAATGCAGTGAAGACCAAGACCTTCAAAAAGTGTTCTTGAGACCAATTGAGACCAAGAGTGATCTGTAGTACTAAAACACTAATAAAGACTTCTTAAAACCAGATGGACAAAGTGAAAAATGCACATTGGTCAATCAATCCAAAATCCTGTTTGTCTTCCAAAAAAAAAGGTATTATATCTTCATGAAACACAGAAAAGGCACATTTGTCATAATATCTAACTAAAGCTCAGTAGTACATTCATATGACCCAACATTTTGACAGAACTTCAAGAATAACTAACTTACAGACAGCATTTTTGTCAGTCCAGCTATTCCAGCACAAAACCTGTCACCACTTGTACAATGTTGCAGAGTTATATTGGAGTTATACATGAGATCTAAACTTGCAGTGATGATGTGTTGGTTTGAATGTTCCTCTACTAGTGATGGATTGTTGAATTAGGCCCCTCTGAGTTGTGAATCACGTTCACCTGGGCAGTTGACATTTAATCAATAAACATCTGAACTGTTGCCATGACCCTGAGCCATAGGGACTTAATTTGGTTTCCCTACGCCAACCACCACTGCAGGACCCCCACAGATTTCCGAGACAAACCTCTAGTCACCTGTGGTTTATTTCAATGTCCACCAAGCAGACGAAAACAAAAATCTTATGCTCTAGTTTTTGCAAGACAAATAATCAAATGATTCTCACAGTGTATGGCAATAGGGTGTAATCAGGCCTGTGTCAACACTTCAATAACAATTAAAAGACTCACTGTGATATGCCAATAATGACAAGAAGGATTTGCCCTTGTTGACGTGGCTTGAACCTAAAGTTAGGGGAGAAATATTTGCCCTAATGAAGGATTTTATTGATATCTATAGCTGAACTGGTACCTCTGAGTCATCAAAACCGTAGTGGACATGAAAATCTTGCATTTAACAAGTTATATCAAAAGCCCCTTTTACACTGGACAATGAACCTACAAACACACACTAAAATCTGGCTTTTGTCTTCAGTGGGAAAGGGTACAATTGATATTCATTCCCAGAAAAAATGGCCCTGCAGTAGTCACGGGTATCTATCTGCAGAGGCGAGGAGCACTCATCACTTTCGCAACTCTCTTTCTCCTTTTTCATATATATGCGCTGGCTTGGCCTGACTTTATTTGACTTGGTCCGACTTGGTCAGAAAGAAAGAAAGGCAACTCGAATGGCACTGAGAAAGAGTCAATCGCCTATTTTTAGTGGGTTTAGCAGCATCTAAAAAAAACTGCATATATGCAAACGTAAAATCAACAAAAGACACACTGTGTATTTGAAGCCAGTTTTTGTGCATACATAATGCAACATCAACATGTGATTGCTTTTTTTTAAAGAGCTGCAGTTCAGTCGTTTGGCTTTGGTAGAATCTCTCAACAAATTTTTTCATTCAACACAAGAACCTGGAACATGATATAATGTGGCCATACAGCAATGAGTTCATAGATGTGCCATACATGAATCTTTCACCTCAATAAATATTTAATCTTTGCTCTGAATCATTTAAAGCAAAGCCCTTTCTGTTGTTCTTCGGGCAACATGTGCATGCAGTGTACATGGTTTTATCCCCACTTCTCAGTCCCTACCTCCCCCCTTCTCTCTCTCTCTCTCTGTTTCCACCCTATCTCGCTCTCTCACCAGTCTCTCTCTCTCTCTCTCTCTGTCAGTTGGACAAGCTGCTCAGTGGCCCTGAAGTATGGCACATTATGCCGCTCTGTTGATCACCGTTCAGCGTTACACCCTGAATCTGAATGCAATGTAAATGATATGATGATTCCCTCTAAGGCAACATTAACTTTACTACCGTTAAGCTTTTTCAAGTGCAAAGGTTGACTTCATGAGACAATGAAGCAAACAGTGAGGTTCACTTTAAGTTAATGCAGTGGGTGTGCTGGCAGATGAACATACAATAACGAAAGGGATGATTCTGAGAAATCGAGGTAAAAAGGGGCAACAGTCTACGCACATGAGACCAATAACTACTGAATGATTCTTTTAATTAAGAGACTGGTTTATATCCTTAAACAAATAATCTGATTTGCTAGTGAGTCGACTACACTGTCTAGTTAAAGGAGTCAACTGGAGGTCATTTGTGGTTTCCGGCTGAGTGAGCATGCATATGTGGAAAGAAACACTAGAATATGCATGACTGCTATTAACTTCATGTTTAACCAGTCTTGCTTGTAGCTTAGCCGTGTATCATATGTGACTTAAAATAATGTACACATACTGTATTTCATAGAATGCAAGACTCTGAGCACTGAAAATATAAGAAACATGCTCTACCCTTGACAAATTAAATGCTCGAGCCTCAACCCAACTGAACGCTTATTTACACAAGCACTTTTAGTCAAAGCATTTGTCTCCTACTGTGGAGAATATTGTATATCAATAGACAGGTCAACTACAAAGAATTGTGCACACATTTTTCCAGGGCATGAAAATGCACAGTTCTACTCATGAAAAACCAAGAATCTTACAGTTTTTCTAGTCTTGAACAATTCAATCCAAACCCTATAATTTTTTGTCACAGAAATTATTTCTTTCATCTTCCAATTTCAGCTCACAGAACGGCGGCTGTTTATTATGTCTCTGTAGACTGTTACCACTATTATTTTTCCATTTAGCTGCACATTATGCTAAGATCTTCATTGACACTCCATTTTACAACAACACATTGCACATTTTAACCACACTACTGTTTGTACAACATTTGTTCCTGTGAGGAGAAATGCAACAATCCCATTATATATTCCAGCTGTGATAATAATAAACAAATAACAAAGATAGCAAACTTATGCTGTGTGTTTTGTTGGTGGACCTTTCTTCCTATTCAATTCAATCTTACTAGGCACTATGTCAAAACCCTGATGATCTGACTTACTTGCCACTTTGTTTCACTTCATTCATTTACATGCGATTGTGTTCATGTTTGCATGGGTCACTTATTTTGTATTCTATACATTAAATTAGTAGCATCGTCGACACAGAAGCTTCAGTAGAGGTTACCAGGAGCAATTATCCATTTTTCATGACTATCTATAACATATGCCAATTTAAGAGTCATTATGTCTGTAAGTCAACTAACAGCAGCTTTACAACTGATTACTCCTCCATGTTTGTTGTTGTTTTTGGATGCAGCTAAAAAGATATGTACAAAGATGTTGCCTCGACCTCTGTTAGCCAGATCACAAATGCGATTGCAATCCTACTTGATTTTCACAGACTATGTACAAATAAAAGTTCAGCTCTGCTCCACTCCGGTCCAGAGGGTGATGGTAATTCACCTGAAGATGTTCAGTAACAACCAAAAAAAAACATTTTTGCACTTGAACAGTTAAGTTACAACTACAGGTATCAATAACTGCAAACTAGGCAACAACCATTCATAAAGTACCACAAACACAAAGATGAATCGCATTCATGTACTTCTAGCAAGACATAACCTTTGCCGTCTCAACAGGCTCGGAGATTCCATGTGGGCTGATGCATGTACTAAAACTAATGTAATAAGGGTTTTCATGTTTTGTTCATGATTTTTCAAAACCATTTTTACTCTTAGAATTACCTTACTTCAGCATATATTTAGGATCGTTAAATCGCCTTTATAAAATAAAAAGTCATCAATTCCTGGTGCAATCTGGGACATTTACCACCACAATATCTTATAGCCACTGTGCACTGGAACCAAAGTAAATCAGGTACCAACCATCACCACTGAAAATTGGACCACTAACTAGAGACCATGTTGAGATGGGATCACACCAGCCACATCATCCATCAGCTCCATATTCATGAGTCACACCACACCCATCTTCAAACTCTACCTTAATTTTGATCTCAACCACCTGTGAAGTTTTGTGAGCGCATCTTGGACAGTTGTAATGCTATCACGTTAACAAACTCTGTCCACAGGCAGACATATTAACATGCGGCTTCTGTGGTAGTTCCCGCTACAGTAGGTGTCTCTCAGTTCGCATTTTGCCATGATGACACACACACACAGATTCACAAGATAAAAACAATACCAGCTACGCGCGGTCGTGGGTGGTAAAAACTTTCAGCCACATACGGTACATGGTATGTCTTACCTGCTTCTAGCAGGCTGTCTTCATGAATATTCTGAAGATGGCTCACCACGGTTTGCCACTTGGCCTCTGTCACATCTGGATCTCCATTTGACTTGAAGCTGTCCAGGTGGTTGATGCTAGCTGGTCTTCACAGTTTTAGGTTCTCACCCCCCCCCCCAAAAAAAAGACATGCTGATGATTTAATCTACACACCAGTAAAGTCAGACTGCACCAGGCATGTCTCTAACACTATCTTGTGATAAAAATCTACCTGTACATTTACAAGGCTCAGTTTTTCCTGATATTCAGTCTGACATGAGTTAAACTGAGGTGTTTCTAACATTTTGCCCTCCTACATTATGCAACTGGATTTGTTTTCTATAGAGCATGTATAGTTAATGCTATAGGCAAGAGTTGTTGAACAATGAAGAAGTCTGAGGTTACACTGTGAGCCACCATGATGATTGAAGATAAAGTAGAAAGAAGGTCTCCTCCCCAGGGTCACCAAGCAATGCAGCACTGACTGTAGGTGTATCTTTCCCTTCATTACTTCAGGATTTCCTCAAATCTTATACACCATTTAAAACATATAACAAATGTATTAGCTGTGCAAACAAAGTCACAAAGCTGTAACTAGACTAGACTGCTAATGTGAGAAATCTGAGGTTACCATTTATGTCTTCTCGTGTGGTAGGCTTTATATAACATTAAGACATTATGCTTTATCAGCTGGTGGGTTTTACAAGATATCTACACTGCCTTAGAATAATACATACTTCTCACATGTTGCTTCACCCTATTGAAATCCTAGCTGACTAATCTGGAAGTTAAAAAGCATCAGAAAACAAAACTTACGGTGCGCAGCTCATATTTTCCGCCAGTTGCAGTAACGTTACCAGCCACCTGCTGAGGAGGACCTGTCCATCTCAAATGGTCCTGGATTGTTATCTTGTTTGCCTAAAATGATCACCGTACACGACTGCGGTTTGCGTTACAAATGCAGCTTTTTGCAGCTATCTTTTTCCGTCTGGAAACAGTGGACTTGGACGTCCTCCTGACAGGCTGAGTTCATGCAGTCTGCACAAACAAAATAATTCACTATTATGTCAAATGAAATGTAATGTAAACTCACTAAATTACCGTCAAGGACACCAACTCCCGTTCGTGACATTTTTTTTTTAATTTTACCCTTTATGTCTTGTAAAATATAGAAAATCTGACTTTAACTTTAAAATGGTAATTTTCAGACAAGGTTAAGTATGAATTTTGTAAAAGATTTTCATTCAGCTGGGATGAAAAAACATCCCTAACAACAGAGAAATGCACTACTGCATGGACAATAACAATTTTAACAGAACGTGTGTTCTTTTAAGTATTGCACTTGTCCAACCTCTTACTTCCAGTAGTTTCTGTTTCACTTTCCATGTCCCAGTCTCTACCAACAACAACTACGAGCACTTGAAAATGTTCCCTTGAAAAAGTGCTTTCTTGAATGTTTGTGGGCTTGTTTTGGCACAATTAAATTAGCCATGTGAAAAATGTTCCACAATAACACCCGCTACTATACCAATGTCATGGTTTGTGTGATGACAATACCACTTACCTCATCACTTCTCTCTCTCTCTCTGCTTTGGTTGCACTCTCTTTCTCCATCTAAACCTCTGGTGCCTGTTTTGACACGAAGTGTGTCATACTCTGATGTCTGTTTTGACAACTTTTTAAGTTTTATTCTTTCACTTAAATAAATAATAGTTCAGATCATTTGAAGTGGGGTTGTATGAGGAACTTATACTCAGTGTATAACCTTTAGTAGATGGTGGTCGGCACACCAGCAGATTGGAGTACCAGCACGGATGCAAACCAATGCACTGCTGTGGACAGGGCCAGTCTTTTCTTTGGCATCTGAACGTACTTAAATTGTTATTATTAATCGGTCTCTCAAAATCACTGTAGTATTTGTTTTCCATTGAGAAAGGCTACAGTTTGCTGCTGATCCTATCCACAGCAGTACATTGTTTAGCTTGGGCATGTCAACTGCCGTTTACTATGGGTAATAAACTGACTATGGATAAACTCATCATTCTATCCAACTTAAAAAAATCTGAACTATCCCTTTAATATGACCAACAAAAAGACATATTGCAGCAATTAATCAAATCACAGTTCATTTAAAATTCTCACCTGTTCTGCCTTCTCTCCCTGCCTGGTCTGGGCCGTCTCTCCAGCACCTTCCCCCTGTTGCTGCACCTGTATTGACCACAGGTGAGTATCAGAGTGATGCCCTGTTTGCAATCGCTCACAAAACAAATATACAAGGTCTACAATTGCTAGATGGAAGTACTGTTTATGGCCTTGTGAAGTTCTCATATTTGAAGTGTTGTTCCACAATCTCAGTCCAATTGACCTCAGTCAGCACACACCTTGTATACGCAGGGCTGCCAACAAGTAGACTCTTCTGCTGCCTCCACCTACAGTGTTGCACATTGTGGAGGTCTCCTGAGAGTCTCTCAACCTGGTAGCAGAGACAGAGAGGGTCCTGGTTAGCTACACAACACATATGACATGGAACATATTAAACTTGGGTTTACTTCACTGAAGACAAACAAGGACAAGGTTTCGATGTCTTGAATACCAAAGTATTGTATAAAGCATTCAAATAAACCTGAATCGGTATTACATTGGCCCAACATATTTGTCGGTTGTACCTTAATAATTAAGACGACCCTGCGGACCCTGAGCAGGCCTGGAACTTCCTTTTAGGGATGAGACCACTTTGGTGTTGTCTTTTTTTGAGTCCACACAGGCCTAGTGCCAGGGCAGCAAGGCCATCACATAAAACAATGATTTTAAGCCAATCAAAATAATGTAATGAATTTAACTTAAGGGTTAAGGATGATTTTATTTTTGTTACATTTTTTTCAATTTGTTAACTCTAAGTACAGGAAACTTCTTAAAATAGACACATTAATAATGAGAAAATTTCTCAATATTTTTCAATACTAGCTCATTATTTTGAGCTAATAAGTCATTATTTTGAGATACTTGCTCATTATTTTTCTGTCAGCCGCGGAGGCCAACATGAAATTCCTGCTCTGACCCCTGGGCTAGACCAACTGGAAACCACTGATCTACATGATGTATATGTGTCAATGATGTGGATCAGCTACACCAGATTGGGATCAATGGCAATCAGGGCATATTTAGATTGATCAGCTTTAACAACCCCAGTCTGTCTCCAATCCATTGTTTGCAGCAGTACATCAAGTGTCAAAAATACCCTACTGTGCTCTATTAAGAAACAATAAACACACAGCGTGGCAAGTTCAAATCCTGGAAAATAAAATACTGCGGTTGATGCACATTACTTTGACTATATGTTAAGTAGAGCTATTTAGTTGCCATGCATTAAACTGCTTTACCATTTTCAAAATCAAGTATCACAACATTTTTTACCTGCCACCAATAGTGCAACAATATTGTAGAGATGACTCATGGTGTTTTTACAAAATAATAACAATGAGATTTTTGATAAATAATAATCACTAATGTGGATATAAAGACCAAAGTGGGTAAAGACAAATAATAGCACAGCTAGAACAGTCTGGTAGGTTCAGAAAATACATCACTTTACTGTAATGCAGCCTTTAAAAACCGGAAAGACAACACTTATACTATATGATAATGTAACAATATCCAAAATGTAGTCTCATATCACAATATCAATACGATATTGATTTATTGCTCAGCCTTATTTCAGGACAGGCCGACCCTCTTGACAAAATCTTGCATCATGAACATTTTTTAATGGGGCTGCAGTCATCTGAAAATATCCACTTATAGAAATCTCAGCAGTAAGAGAGTTTGTCTTTGTAAACTTCAATTAGGACACGTGGAGGACATGTGGACCCTGAACAGGCCTGGAGTTTCATCATTGTGGGGGCAAGGCCACTTGGCCTTTGGTGGTTTTGATCGCAGCAAGGCTGTTAAATAAAACAATGAGTATCTGTACCTTTAAGCGTAACAGTACGGCTGATTAATTTTCCTGCTAATTTAAAATGATAGTATGGTTTACTTTAAGTGTTGTTCTATGAGACACTGAAGTGAAACAATGCACTGCTGTGGACAGGGTCAGTAGTAAAACCTAAAAAATAAAAAAAAATGATCAAAGCAATGGCAGTCCAGCAACTCTGGTTTCCTGCCGAGTAAAATGACTGATTTCATGAATGGAATGTGGTTGTTTGGAGACAGCAATATACATGAGGGATGCAACTAACAATTATTTACATCACTGAATAATTTTGGAATTCATTTTCTGATTTAACTGATTAATAGCTGTTTGTTTTAAAATGTCAGAAAATGGAGAAAAATGTCAGTCACCGTTTCCCAAAACCTAAGATGACATCCTAAAATATCTTTACTCACAACCCAAAAATGTTTAGTTTACTGTCATAGAGGACTAAACAAACCAGAAAATATTCACATTTATGAAGCTTTCTTTCCATACAATTACTCAGACCAATTGATTATCAAAGTAGTTGCTGATTAACTTAATTATCAATTACTAATCAGTTCATCGTTGCAGCTCCAAAATACATACACCTCTACATACACTTAAACTGATATCGTTTTCTTAGATGGGCCTTTTTAAACATGGCTGAAATACGTTTTGCTGCTACTAACCCCATCCTCAGCTGTTCACTGCCAAGCTTCCTACACTAGCACTGCTAATGCTTCTCCAAACTGCAGGCTTTGCAACCACTGTAGGCCTCGATATTGATAACTCCCTCATGCGACCCCACTTCAAACAATCATAATTATCCCTTGAGACCGATGTTTTTGAGTTAGCCCAGAGCAAGTTTTAGCTAGGTGAAGTTACCGTACTTTGGCCAATGTTCTCCATATTTTAGCCAGCGTATGTCTACTATCCAAATAGACGGACAAAGCTGAAGCCAGAGTTTTTAAGTAACATTTTATGACAAAGGACCATCTTGATATTAATTACAGTCGAGTTAACGTAACACCACAACTTGCTTACCATTATCGCCCTACGCACATGAGGGTCACGTTTTCTCTCGTTTGGTGGGTGTGCTACAGGTGCTACACAATCAGCAGCAATGTACGGATGAACACCAC
>JAJHUR010115249.1:0-13737 GCA_027495735.1 Lutjanus campechanus | reverse complement strand
TAAGAGAGAGGTGTGTGTGTGTGTGTGTGTGTGTGTGTGTGTGTGTGTGTGTGAGAGACAGGTGTGTGTGTGTGTGTGTGTGTGTGTGTTAGTGTGATGGATTAGCCTAACTCATCTCAGAATTTACTAGTAACTCCAGTTGTTTCTGTTGTTGTTACTCAGACTAGCCTATCTCCTGTTCATTTTTATTCTCTGCATGTCTATGAGCAAGAATACAGTTTTCTTTTGTTTGTTTTTTGGCTTTTTTTTTCCAAAACAAGACACTTGAGTCTCTGAACAAATAGATTTTTGTTCATAACAGATTTGAATTTCTCATTCATTTAAGAAAATTGCTTGTGATTTGGCCGATGTGTGCAAAAGAAAAGCACAGTTGTTGTTTTTTTTTTCAATTTGCCCAATGAGCACTTGCACATGTCTCGCTCATCAAAACCAGTGAGTGTCTCTGTGAAATTGTCAAACCCTTCACATCTTCTAAAAATCCATTCATCGTTTGAGCTATCGTTTGAGCTAAGTTAGATGTTCAAGGGTCTGAGAAAACAAATCACAATGGAGGAGCTGCTCCGCTCCCAAATCATTGACCAGGTCCGTTCAGTTAACAAAACCTGTCAGGCATAGATGTGCATTCAATAAATATCTATGTCATGTTATGTTTGTGATGTCGGCTAAATTGGAAAATAAACTGCCAGCTGAAAGTAATGAACTAGGAATTACATGTACATATACAGTACATGTAACACATTGCTACACAAATACATTTATTGTATACATGCACATGCATATCCCTTTTCTATGTACTACTGTACATGTACAGTTTTGACTTTTCTTTAAACCTTTACCTACTACTGAATCTAAAAAGCTCAGTGAAATACACAATAGCATTCTGCAGGACAAAAGTGACATTCTTGTATAGCACAATAAAACAGTCTGCGCCAAAGAAAAAGTCAAACCTTTTTCCCCGGTATGACTCACATGACGACAAAACAACTTTTCAATTTGGTGCCAAGGGCCACTTTACTGACACAATTACTTGGTTTTAAAGCATGAATGAAATGTTCTGGGTGACTCACTACCTTTTGTGGGCATGCAATAGAGTTTTGAGACAGTTGTGACAACTGACCCTTCCAGAGTCCCGCCCCTTTTCACTCTTTGTTCCAGTGACAGTTGAGCAAGCTTGCTTGGTACCTCAGTTAACTTCCAACTTTTCAGTTTTCTCTTCTTAGATATGCTATGTGCAAGGCTAGTCTATGTTGAAAAGAAAAGCAAAATTTGAAAATGGTTGACAGATGTTGCTTGGGGAACTGGAAATATGACACATATTCATATCTTAAGTTCGCTAATGTTAGCAAAATGCTAGTTTAACTAGGTAGCTAATCTACAGGAATCATTAAGTAGCTAGTTTAGCTACATTAGCTATATGGTTAGCTAGCCTTTTGCTAACATTAGCTAACTTAAGATATGACCCTGAATGTTGTTTTAACAGGAAAAGAAAAAATGTTCTGTGGTATCAGTTTTGTTAAAGTGTTATTGGAGGTCAGAGCAAAAGGGGCAGGACTTAGGAAAGGTCAGTTGCACTTACAGTTTAAATAATGTTGAGACTTTTTCAAAAATGAGCCACATCAATTTTAAAGAACGATTATAAAGTCTCAGCCAAAATTTTTCACTACAAGTGCAACACTTTTGCTAAATGAGCAAATTTGCATCCCTCCTTCATCTGACTTTTATGCAGTCATACGATTCCAACACTGCAGCATCATTACATAACTCATTAGACTTCCTGTTTCAAATGTAAATATATTCTTATAAGAGCTCACTGCTCGGGAAAGACAATTGGAGCTGCATTAGTAGTTCAGAAAACATACTTATGAAACACAGAAAGGTCGGGAAGAGTCCATATATCTCTATATTAGTTTGCTTATTGAGATCTGCCCTAAACAAGTCGTCAGATGTGGGTTTTATTCAAAGTTAAAGTAAGGACGCCTTTGCAACAAGTTTCGATTGTTCCTTTAAGCAAAACACTGACTCTGACAGCTCCCGGAGGGCTATGTTCTGGAGGCAAAAAGCCTTAAGTGTCATCTAAAGAAACTATCAGACAGGAACATCTCACCATCCTATAGCATGTAAAGTACAGACAGACAGGATTTCTAAGCCCTCTCCCTCCACTGTGCAAAAGAGGAATTACTCAGCTCGGGTCATCGTCAGTGCTCTCTGAAGATGACACCTTTTTCAAAAAAATGTCGGGTAAATGTATAACCCACTGCCGGGAGAGCTCGCTAATAAGGATGATACACTTCTTTCTTCTCAGAAACCTGGAGTGAAATGATCTTTTTTTCAGGTGGACTTTGCCATCGGATTAAGATGAGATAGACTTAATTGCCACGCTGCTTGGCAGCAGGGAGCCTTTTTCTCAGTAAGGATATCAGTATAAAGCCGGGGTTTCTTGAGAATGCGCATCACGATTTTCCCATTAAGCTTACAGCCATGGGAGCCTTCTGGGAATTCCTTTATGTAAAGGATCGATGGGTGCAGGGGGTCATTTTTAAGCCTCATTCGGAGACAGAAGACACACAGATGGACCTATATGGCCAAAAATGTTAGATGAGGTTCCCTGCTCTTTCTTGAGACATACATTAAAATTAAATTTAAATAAATTAACTAAATGCCAGCCTACTTTTTTCCCCAACTTTTTCCAAGGAAACAAAGTTGGCTCTATCTTTCACTAGCTGCCAGTGCTGCTGGGAGCCTTTAGGGACTGTAGACAGTCTGTGGGCAGCACAGGGAGGCAGATGGCCCTCAATCCTATTACACAGCTCCTTACACAATCTTTCTATTACACACTCTTTACTTGCACATGCACACACACATGAAATGCGGCTATCCCTCTGTCCTCTCACTGCCGAAATTGGGACTTGCCCTCGTCAGAATAAAACGAGCGGATTTTACAGTTCTCATCCCGTCTCAGTCAATGTTGGTAACTTTAGTTCTCAACTTTACCCGACAATAACTATAAGACTAGCAACAGGCTCATTTGAGTCATTTTTGGGTGCCACTGAAAAACAACCGATATGACTCGCCTCTCATGTGCCATTCAACTCGTTTAGCTTTGGAATATGAGGAGCAAAGCAGAGCTGCAGCGGGTTGCAATCTTTCCCACTGAGCAAAGTCCAAAAGACATCTCTTGAACATCTTGTCCTATGTTGAAAAGACGTCCCCTGAGGAGCTGAGATGAAAGTTTTTATGACATCTTTTTATGTCCTTTTCTGAATGTCCAATGTTGATGTCCGCAGGAGCATTAGCCCCAATTTAACCCATAGAAATCCCTCGCTTCTTTCTATCCAATAACAACAATAAATATGTGGTCAATAAATTATACATATTATTTATTATTTAAACAATACTCCACAAACTTTGAAAATTCTCCAAGCTAGATGTTCAGATTTTGAACGGCATGTCAGTGTCCAAGAGGGGTCATGGTCGGATGTCCAGATATCGAAACTGATTTGTACATCATGCAGGCATGCAGTACTGATATGGTCCCTGACCAGCTGATACAATACAGACATGGTCTGCATGCACTTGCAAGGATTTTTTGCTTTTTTACAGGAGGAACGTTGAAAATGAAAACTAACTGGATGAAAGGCGACCCCCTAAGCAACTTATAAGACTCAAAAAAGTAATAAAGGTGGGTGTGAAGTAATAAAGAACATGTTGTTGGTGTCTGTTAAATCAGGGTGACGCAGTATTTCTTCTTTGTTCACTGACTAGAATGCCGCTCAGCACTCAGTGCTGTCGCTGGTGGCTGGAAGCTGTTCAATAATAGTACCCATTTATAGCTTGTATAGCTTTCCGTCTGTCCAGTTTCTATATTCAGCATTCTTCCCATAGCCAATTTCACAAGTGCTGAATTACTGATATGTTTGGGGTCCCATCCTGGACGATTACAGCTCGGGGAGGCAGTTTATTTTTGGCGTCATTATGCAAAGTTCCTTAATAATGTATAAAAAGTAGACCTCTGTGGCTTCTCATGGTTCTTTTATTTCAGACTTTAGAAAATCTAGCCCATGATGGAAGACTTTGGCCAATCACAGGTCTCATTCCCAAAATGTATTTGACAACCTGATATTGAGACTAAACAATCAGCCATCTTTGAGTTTGACTGTAATTTGACCACCTGTGAATGAGGCTTAACAGGTAATCTTTCTCCAGGACCACTTCCTGGACCTCTAAGTGTTTTATGCAGGTCTTGGATCAAGGCTAGGAACTGCGGTCAGGTCGAAAATCCATCATTTTATTGCCTGTCTTCCATTCTGTTCAAGTTCCAGTCCCTTCTGTTTGCAAAACAAAAAGATTTTACAGGTAAAATTTGTAACTGCGGACATCAACACCCTTTGGATTCAACAGAAGGCAGGTCGTCCTGTTGAACGTGTGAGTGAGGAGTCCGCAAAATGATAATGAGTCGTGTGGAGAGGGGATGCAGTTAGTGTTGATTTGAGCGTGTACATGCACTCAGCGCACAACTGTTTGACTCTGCTGGACAAGTGTCGCCCATCAGTTTGAGGAGAGGCGATCTGTGTACACAGCTGTAGTCAGAGGATAGCCTCTTGTGCTTGTGAGCCCAGAAGCTGGAGTACTTAGACACCCCCTCAACATACACACATTATGCTCAGGCAAGTAAACATGAAAATAGCTTCACGCATCTAAATGCGGGGAAAATGCTTCTATTCAAATATTCCAGAAAAAAAAAAACTGTGGTTCTTCTCACCCTACTTCTCACTTGATTTATAACCCCAGTAAACAGTTTCCTGATGAGTTCATAGTCTTGTTCTATACAGTTTGGTGTTCATTTAGTCAATTATTGTCCCATTTTGAGTAAAATAGACAATAAAGTAGGTTATAATTTCGGGTGGTAGTATGTTGAGATTCAAATTCTCCCAGAACTTAGATTAAACTGTTAAACTATGCTGTGCTGTTCAAATATGATTGTTTTTTGTTTTCAGAAACATGACAGTGTACTCTTCAGCTGTAATACGAGAAAGATTGTTCCCAGACAGCTCCCATTTTGTGCCCTGCTTGGAAGCAGAGTCTCCCAAAACATAGATCAAACTGTCAAATTAGACAGTGCTGATTAAATATGGATCACAATTATGTTACTGCATTGCCTATTTCTTGCATAACATGTTTTCAGAAACCAGGGGTATGATTAAGTTACCAATGTGCGAGTCACAAGCAAGTCTCAAGTCTTAACCTTCAAGCTGAAGCTTGTCTCAAGTTACACTGCTCAGGTCAAGCAAGTCAGTTACAAATGTTTCTGATATTGGGGGGGTGGAGCTCAGAAATTATAATAAAGCCTTATATCTCTTAATGGCTTCAAAGTAAAAACAGAATTACGACACAAAAACATTATATCACAGTGTTCACCCCCCTGCTTTGATTAAGGCAACTTTTCCTTGTCCTATTGACGCATCTGTCTAAGGAGCTTCTTCTATGACTCTCTTCTTACTTCCGTCATCAACAACATATTGCTTGAATCAGAGTTTGATTATTTTTAGACTAGCCCACTCAATGACAGATGCCTTGTGCACTGATCTCTGCTGGTCTGCCTAGGAAAAGGCAAAGATTCAATGCTTCCAAACAGTGGTCCACGAACCAATGGGTGATCTCACGGTGGGTTCATACTTGGTTTTACCACTTGTGATGTCAAATCAATCACAATGACTACATCAAAAAGTACAATTTCATGTCAAATATGTACCTGCTGGAGTAACTGCTTCATGCTTCAACAACACAACTACCTGTGAAATCAACTCTGAGCTCCGTCTTGCATGTAAACAAGGCTTTGTTTAAGGTAGTGCAGGCATTCCACTGTGCCTGCCAGTGAGCGGCTTATGAATTGGCACAGCTAGAGCAAATGCACTTTTAGGCAGTGGTGTATCACTGCCTTCAGTATAAACAGAAGCAGCTGGTTAACACAACAGACAGCAGAGCATTGTACACAATCAAAAGCCCAAGCTCACAGGCAGACGCACTTGCACTGTGAAACTGGAAACTGTGCAATATAAATGTGCAAACATGCAAGCAGAGATACACGAGCAGCCTTACATTTTATAGATGCAGTTGACATCTGCCTCACAGTTCCTATACTACAGACATGCAAACACAAATGTATACACTTAAATCCACAGTGCTCACACTGTACCACCGGTTAACACCGCTTTAATCGACATTTTTTTCTCCTCGTCCTCTTTCCACCTCCCATTCTCACCTCTCCATCCTAGACCCAGTGCGAAGTCAGGCTGGTTAATGATGGTGAGAGATCAGAATTATCCTTGTTTTACCTCTTGCTCTAACTGGGGAAGAGGAAGAACAGTGCTGTGACCAAGGGGGGAATTAAGGAGCAGCAGAAGGTACAGCAGCTATCATGCCACCCACTCCATAGGCAGAAGATTTAACTGTGTCCAGAACACCTGCTATTGCTGAGGCAACAGGAGGGCACTGGACTAGTCACGGAGGTACCAATGGATCAATTACAGTGTGAGACACAGAGGCGTAATGGCTTGCTGTAAGGCTTTATGTTCCATTAATGTTTCACCAAACCTTACCATGAGGTATGGGGTTTTTCCATTATGTCAAAGAAAACGGTAAATATTTCATACCCTATTTAGGAAGGTGAGACGTTTAATGCTCCAGTGTGGAGTTTTATCCTTTCTGGATAACACTGGCATATTGCTTTTTTATTGGCTCCACACATGAGCCATGTTAAAGTTTAAGCTAGTCATGGATCCATTTGTGTAAGGACTGTTGAGTTTAAACTGAGTATTTCCAGGACACAGAATATTATTGGCATATTATTGTATCTGCAGATAAATGCTTTAAAATTAAATATTGTGTCAGTTTGAAATGACAATATTTCTGCCAACAAGATGATTAATGGGTATCAAGGTTGATATTTGAAATGATTGCTGTGTCATTCATGCAAGGCGGAGCCAAATCATATTCATTAAGCACTACAAATTTAATTTCCCATTTTAACAGCCATCATCCTGATCATTACACTGAAAAAAGTATCCGCAGTAGTTTTCTAATTTAACCCAGTTAATGTGCACATTGTGAAAAGCATTGTACTTTATTTTGAAAAGCATTGTATCTTACTTTGAAAACCATTGTATTTCATTTTGAAAAGCACTGTATTTTACTTTGAAAAGCATTGTACTTTATTTGGAAAAGCATTATATTTTACTTTGAAAATATTGTTTTTCATTTTGAAAAGCACTGCATTTTACTTTGAAAAGCATTACACTTTATTTTGAAAAGCACTGTATTTCATTTTGAAAAGCACTGTATTTTACTTTGAAAACCACTGTACTTTATTTTTAAAAGCACTGTATTTTACTTTGAAAAGAATTGTACTTTAGTTTGAAAAGCACTGTACTTTATTTCGAAAAGCATCATATTTTATTTCAAAAAGCATTTTCTTTTATGTCTACATGTGCCAGTGGACCATCAGAATAAGAGTAGACTGAATAAACTGTTTATTCCATAAGAGAGTTGATAATAAAGATATGTGCATAAATCGGCATCTGCAATCGGCCAAAATGAGTTCATAAATATCAGCGTATTGGATATTGGCAAAAGACCAACATCATTCATTCTTAAGAGTATTTTACTTTTTAAAATTTCTTTGTGGTCCTTTTGTATGGTAAAATAGGCACATTGTTTTGTGACATTAATGCAAGTCACGCAGAGATGTTCAATTGTGTGTTGCATGATTGATGCAAACCTCACCAGAATGAAAAGGTCACATTAATAATGGTCCTAATGATGGAACTGTCTGTTTCACTGCGAGGGGTACTCAGGAGTTTATCCAGGGCAAAGGCTAATGGCATAACATCCAGCACAGATACCTGCCAGCAAATATAGGACATGTATCTCATGCTGCTACCTATATTAATATAATCACATAATCACACACGATAATCACACACTCAAGTATACAGGCATACAGTGTGCCATTCTGAGTCCTTCTGAGGTCCAGTACCTGCCCTGACAGACCTGACTCACACTCAGCAAAGTCACCATCACCACTGACCTAGTTGTCTGGTACCTGGGGAAGTTGCCCATCCTCAAAGCAATTTCTTCCTCTATACATTTCATATGTATAGGTTTGACAGGGGATGCTTCTGAGATGGAATCAGTTTGAACTTCTTAAGTGTAAAAATTATTTTTGGTTGGTGACTGCCGTATAAAAGTCCATACTTGCAGAATTGAAAATGTAAGCTTTGTGATGTTTATCTCTCTGCAGCAGATTGCAGAGGGACGCCAGGGTTCATGCCACTCTGATGGATGCGGTAACCTCAGTGACCAGGTCAGGAGACGGGTCATGAGATGGGCACTGAATCCCCAGCCTCGGCGGGGCTATGCTGTTGATGTTGCTGTACTCTGACCTTCACCTTTCTGTGTGGAGTCTGCATATTCTGCCTGTGTTTTGCATTGGTTTCCTCTGGGTGCCCCGGCCATGAGAAACATACTGTAAGTTAGGTTAAGGTTCCTAACACTCAGGATAGGCTAAATGCAGAGAACAAATCTCCCTATGGGGATTAATAAAGGATAACTTAACACAACTTAACCTATGATTCACCACAGTAAATCTTTGTCATTTTTGTTATCTTTTCCATCCAACTCAAAATGTTTGCCTGCACTTCAGTCCTGTCTTGTGGGTTGTTGCAGCAAGGCATGTGGTACAACCAAGCACTGGTCCCATAGGGTGCTGAGCCCCCAAATTTGGTAGCCAAAGTTCAATTTTGGTAGCCTAAAAGAAAACTTATGCAAAAACAATACAATAAAGGCTTCACACAGCCTTCCTTGACACCTTTCTTGGCCGCTCTTCCAATCATTTGTGAGGTGGGGTTTCCAGAAGGCACTGTTTCCAATGAAAAATGAGCTAGAAGTCTAGTTACATCCCAGTACATTATGTCCCCGGATGTGTCGTGTTTTTCATAGCCCGCCTTTTGTGTTTCTGGTTCATCTGTGAGAATCACGTTAGCAGTCTGAGTAAGCTTACTAAACTCTGTTTTTGTGGAACGTCAAACTAAAAGGCTCAAAAGAATCAGAATGATTGTGGAACTGTAACATTGTGTTGCCAAAGACTTAAAGTATGGAGATGAAACTTAGTGGCCACATGGGGGAATATTAGGCAGTCACAGAATAACTTTCCATGGGGCCATGATCACTGTCGAATCCTGGCTACAACCACTTCTTGTCATGGGCTAGCTACCAGTTCAAACCCCCTGCTGTGCATATCCCCCCACCAAACAATATTAGCAGCTACTGCAGCCACAAGAATTAGATCCCTCACTGTCTACCCACCCTATGAAAACAGTCACAAGACTACACAAACAAGCCGAATGTACTCCTACTGGGGAATCAAACGCCCAAAGTTCAGCTAGCCATGTACTGTCTGTCAATGTTCTTGATTTGACCCAGCGGACATCATTAACCCACACTCTGGTAAAACTCACACTTGAGGGATTATAGCTGACTCAAGCACCAAACCAGATCAAAGCCTGATAATTCCTTATTACCAAGGTTTCACCTGAACAACATCCAGACAGACTGCAGACAGCAGTCCTGTCTGACAGCTAGATGGGTGAAACAGCTCAGACGTGTGTGTGTGGCCGCTGCACTCCTAGATGCATTACAGCTCAGAAAGCAATGTAGCAGCCCTCCAGCACCTTTCCCTCTGGTCCCTAATGTTAAAAAAATGTGTTTTATTGCTTATAACAGAGAGCAAATCTTCATAGCCTTGTTTACTGGTGCTTTTCCACATTTGGATGAACACAACATCTTGATGAGAGAGAATCCTTTTTTTTTAAGAATGAGAAAGAGGAAGTACAACATTCTGTACAGTACGATGATGATGCCAATTTCAAACTCTCCCTGAAGCTCAGTATGGGTTTAGGAAAATGAAATGTCAGCAGTGAGATCTGTTAATAATCCTACACAAAACAGACCAAGAGGCGTTCGATTCGTTAGGCAGATATGTGAGCAGGGCGGGGTTGCCATGGTCACCGTCTGTTAACCCAGCATGGAGTGGAAGACTCAGTGGTGTGTTTCTCATTTTCTTACACTGTACTCCCCATTTGTCATACAGCACACATGGATCAGAAAGACACAGACCTAGACCGTTCTTCTATTCCCCCTGGGGGGCTCTGAAGGATTGTTTGTGAATAATTGTTTAATATAATGAGATTTAAATTTCCCATATCTAAGTATTTTATAATCAAATGTGGAGTGTATTTAAGTTTCCAAGCCCTCTTTACTTGAAACAGTGAAAATATTATAGATGTATCATTCCTTCAGTATGTTTTAAGTTTAGAATATTTAACAGTAATCTTAAAGCTTATATTTCACATAACCCTTAGTGTTAGTGCTTTATTGAAAGTGTTTGATTGTAATCTCTTAGGGGGAAAAATCTCTAAAATTACAGTGTTTCTCTGTAAAACTATTAATATCACTTGATTGAGGGTGTTTGATTGCAATAATTTAGAAAAAAAATCTATAAAATAACTGTTTCTCTGTGAAACTGTGTGCCATCACTTTATTGAAAGTGCATGATCATAATAATTTAGGAAGGTTCTTTAAAATAAAATAACAGTGTTTCTCTGTAAAATTGTTTGTATCACTTTATTGAAGGTGTTTGATTGTAATAACTTTTGAAAATGTCTGTAAAATAACAGTGTTTCTCTGTAAAACTATTAGTGCTATCACTTTAAGAAAGGTGTTTGATTGTAATAATTTAGCAAAATTTCTGTAACATTACAGTGTTTCTCTGTAAAACTAGTAGTACTATCACTTTGTGTTTGATCATAATGATTTCTGTAAAATAGGTTCAGGCTTTTTGTTTGACAGCCATGGCAGCCAGTCATTTGACTGTTTATTCTACAATGTGTTTACAGAGTAGTTCTCAGTGACGTGTGGTTTGTTTCTCATTTTCTTACCCTCGCTTTCATACAATGCACACAGCTGAGAAAGGCGAATTGAAAAAAGAAACATACATGCGAGAGAAAGACCAAAGCAAATTGTCACTGTGATAGAATGGAAAAATAGAATGGCGAGCTATACATGGTGCATTCTGGAAAGAATGCCTCATTTTGTTCTTGGTATAACACGATTGCTCGTGTTATTGTGCATCAGGAACTCTGATACAGTTTTCCCAGGATGCTCCGGGCTTCAAAACACACACAATGTCCACATCACTAAAGCAATTTCCATTTTGAAAGGCTTAAGATAAATCCAAAAGACTGTGCTACATTCATCAAAGTAAAGCTGAGCATCACGGCTGAGAGAAAATGAGTATACGTGTGTTTTCCACAACCTCAGACACCACTGACAGCCATCCCCGTACTACGCACACACCCCTGGCCAACATCACACACGCACGCTAAAATACTCCTGTTCGCTCGTTTCATTCTCTCTGAGCCTGTCTTTCTCACTTTATTCACATACTCCTCCTCTCCTCTTTCAGTTGCCTCTCTTGTGGGAGTTGAAGAACAATAGATGATGAATGAGAGGAGCCATGTAGGCTACGTGAATCAGACAGCTCTGTATTTATAGTGGCAACCCACTCTCTCCATCACCAGGTACTCCACGTTGGCTAGTGTGGTGAATGCCGTTTAGCCAAAGTGGTATTACACTGTTTCGAGCACATGCAGTCAATTTTTCCTCCGTGTAGAGAGAGATTAAAAACAAAGAGGATGGCTGCTAACTTTCTGTGTGGCATTGAAGAAGGATTTATCCTTGGTGCTTTGTCTGTTCTGCTGAGAGGTGAATTGGTTTGGTGATGTGAAGCCAAAAAACTGCCTAATTAGGGTAGAGGAAACATCTTCATCAGGGTTAAAATGAGGAGTTTTGTTGCTTTGGAGAGAGTGCTATTTGGCTTATATAACAGCAGTTTCCCATGAGAAAAAGTGGTGAAAATATTCTAAATATAGCATGCACTTAAACTGACTGATTTTTTTAAGTGGCTATACATTTTGCCAGTATAGGAAACAGAAAGAAAACAGTACTGACAGACAGACAGAAATGTAGCAAGGAGAAATCATCGCTTACCTGCTTGGTAGAAATGCAGATGTTTGCAGGACCGGGAAGCAAAAGAAGGAAGAAAAAGACAACATTAGAAAAGCTTAAACAAATCTAAATAACAGATCGCAAGTAAAGGCGGAAAATACCACTGAAATTATTATCAGGATATCAATGAGAATGATTTCTCAAGATCGATATCACAATGTGGCAAATGTAGGGGGCAAACACAATAAATTTGATCAAACTATAATGTTAAATCCTGTGTTTAAATTTATGCAATCTGTTAGGAAGCGACTATCGCCTAAAACCATTGGATTATTCTATAAAAATGCAAATTGATGATGTGTTTTTATGCAACCAGTGCTGTAATTAAACTTGCTTGGAAATCTGCACATGATAATTGTGGTAGGGTTAAAGGTAAGAGAGAGATTGCGGTTACATGTATGAAAAAAGAAATGTTAATTGCAAATCTACGGTGGATACAAATTCCAGTCTCCCTCACGAAAATCAACCGTGCCTTATCTACTCACTTGCATTGCTAATGAAAGTTGGCTCTGGTTGCAAATTGGAATGTACACAATCACCTATTAGGGATATAATTCTGGGGACAAAGGCCTGAGGGGGAAAAAATGGCTTATTTCGTTTGGTTTGACTTACATTTTGATTGGACTCAAAATTATACTCCTCACCAACAGTCACACGGTTACAGACAATTCACAGACTCACAGGCTTTTACTTTCCATTTTATCTGCCGTAACTACCTCAAATACGAGGCCAAAAAATACACGTGGAGGTGAACAAAATCCACCTGTTTACCCACAAAACAGAAGAACACTTAAAGGAGGGTGGACACACCAGTGTACCAAACCACATATAAAATGATAAATTGATAGGATGACAGAACAATAGATAGATAGAATGATACATAGATAGAGCAATGCACAGGATGGTAGAATGATATGAACAATAGAATGATAAACAATACAATTAGAGAACAATAGAGAGGTAGATAGAAGGATAGATAGATAGATAGATAGATAGATAGATAGATAGATAGATAGATAGATAGATAGATAGAACTTTCTCTTTCTCATGTACACACACTAATGGAATGGAAACCTCGGGAGAATCAATTTCCCAGCAGAGAGTGTGACTGAGTGTTTCAGCTGGGCTGAGAAGGCCCATTACTGCTGGACAGGTGGAGCAGGCCAGGCACTTCACCCTCGCCTGTGTGTGTGTGTTTGTGTGCATGTACGTGTGCAGTCCTGTTGCAACTGTTTTTGAAAGTACTTTTATGCTCTTCCTGTCTGTCAGACATACACACACACACACTCTTGGTCACATACACATAAAGGCCCGGGACCTGCATGGGCACAGTCGCGGGATAAATTGGTTCCATTAGGTTGCCACTGAGTCCAATCACCCGGAGGAGCCTGAAGAGTCAACTGGATTCACACCATCAGGCTTGATAGGAGCTGATTTCATGACCAAGTACTCCATGATGCAGTCAGTCAGTGATGGTGTGTGGATCTTGTCTAAATCTGGGGTGTGAGGGATGAGAGATGTGGCAGCTTTGTCACAGGCTACGTGCATCAAAGACTTTCAGCAAGAAAGACGAGAGTGACACTGTCAAGTTTTATGCATCAAATTAATTAAAGCCAG
>JAJHUR010115248.1:0-28269 GCA_027495735.1 Lutjanus campechanus | reverse complement strand
TTTGTTTGTTGTTGTTTATCTTATCTTGCTGTATTTGTTTTGTACTGTTGGTGTGTCTTTGTATGACTGTTTGAGCACACACAAGAAAAATTCCATTAAATGTTTCATTGAGATGCTAATAAATTATTGAATCTTGAATAACGTGTGGTTGGTTTTGATATTGGCTGTCATGAGACCTTTATAAAAAGATTTGACAGTATAATAATAGTTAATGACACCTTTATGACAAGTGTATAGATTATCACTGTACTTTAGATCAAGAAAAAATTCATGATACAGTTATAATATAAATAACATCGACTGTCATGAGGCTGCTATAACTGTGTCATGAATATTTTTTCTTGATCTCAAGTGATACACTTCTGACTTGTCATAGGATGTCATTAAGTATTAATTTACTGTCAAATGCTTTTAGAATCATTTCATGAATAATACAGTTTTATTGAAGTAGTATATTGAAATTTATTTATATTTTCATAAAGATGTCATTAAGTTTTATTATACTGTCAAATCCATTTATAATAGTGTCATAACAGCAAATGCCAAAACCGACCACATATGACAGCATAATTAATTAATTAATTAATGCCAAGTTGTCATAGCAAAGACATTTCAAACCATGTCAAGTTGGACTTAAAATGACAAAACTGACCAAAATTGACACATAATGACAACAGTCATAGCATAGGCTCCTTCATGTTCATTACAGGTGTCATGCCATGGTTATGACAGTGTCATGTCAGTTGTACACACACTCCTTCAAACAAAGTGTTTCCACATATTTCTACCAAAGAAATAGTTCCTGTTGACAGTGTCTTCGGTGGATTATCTAAAGTAATTGAGACACTGTGAAAGATATGTTGCCGTTTATGTCTTTTGAGAACCATGAATGAATCTGAAGGGAGATATTTCAAAACCAAAACCAATAAAACTCAAACTTTAAATTAGGTCCATTCAGTGGCTGTTCTGTAGTTTTCAAATGTATCACACAATCTTCCTCAGCAGATGGAGCTGCCCAGTTCTGATGGAAAAGGAGATACGATAGAAAAGCTCCACAACAGCTACTACATGATCCTTGTGTTGAGACTGTGTTGTCAAATGTCATTTCCAAGGTCAATTAATGAACTTTCAATGTCAACTTTTGAGTTAACAAGAAGTCCTTATAGTGCTCATAAAAAACTGACAACTGTTAAACTCCATGCACTTGAGAAGACTGTGTGATATGATCAGAAAAAAAACAGCTACTAATTAACTAATTAATTGTGATACTTAGTGTAAATACATTAAATATACAGGACGAAGGGTGATTAATTAATTGCAGTGGCACAGTGCTTGTGTTTCTCATCATTACGCCCACATTTCCCATAAACCCCTTGCTCTCTGCCACGAACCAGAGAAGCGATGGATGCAGTTGTTCATATTCATGTCTAAGAACATTCATGTGGATATGACATGATTATTAAAATGCCAAACACTGGGTGTTAACTGGCGAGGATTTGTTGTGAGCAGATATATAATTTTGCCACAAGGACACACATAATCACAGACATCAGCATCAGTGGTTTATAATATATTCATGTATGCAGTGAAAACATTATCTGCCATGAATGAAGTGCTCACAATTGTCCATCCAGAATATGATGGGAGGAGGAAGGCCAGCAGGAGGTTGACACGGCAGCACCAAGGACACGCCCTCCTGCACGACGATTGGCTTGATCTTCTCCTTTGACCACAAGGGGGACCCTGGATTGTTGGGAGAAAGACAGACACATCAGTGGATGAGGACTCTCATAATTTGACATAAAATATGGGGTCGCTAATGGGCTGCTGCTAACATGATGACAGAGGTGACGAGGCAAGATGAGGGGGCTGATGCCTGACTGAATAACAACAGGCGAAAGGAGAAACACAGAGGAGTATTCGCTCTATTTAATGTTGTCTATCCTGCAAAGTAAAACATGCTGCTTTCTCCATGCAACCTTTTACCTGTCAGGAGTGCTCTTAAGATGGAAAATGCCACTTAATTGTCAGAAATTGAAAAAAGAATGACATGAAAAAGATGTGGGATATGAATGACATTAAGAAAATGGAAGAAAATAAGAATTAAATGATAGAAATGATAGATTGTACAGCACTTACTGGACTGTCGTACGACTATGTTGTTGGAAACAGCGGTTCCATGTTTGTTCCTTGCTGTGCACTGATACACGAACTCGTAATGTTCGGCCTTCGCTCTGCTGATATCCACCACCAGGGTCCCAGAGTGGGGCTTCATGGTCACATTGGGGTCCTCCTCGATGTCATAGTGGGTCCCATTTCTCGTCCAAGAGAAACTGAGGAACAAAAACCAGACCAGTTTCATGACAGTGTAGCTCAAATCCGCTTATGACAAGTTGTGTTATGATTAACTGTTGAAGCCACCACACTGCATACAGGAGGTACTGAGAGCAGGTGACTCACGATGCATGTTAACTGGTTAGTATAGCATCGAGAAACAGCTTTAAAACGCGAGAACATTTTTGCAAAGTGACAACATTCTTCAATCCTCCAAAATCACCTGTGTGGCAAAATATCTAGGAAAAAAGAAACACATTTTCTCAATCAGCTCGGGGCTGAGTTTGATTGCAGAAAGGAGATGTCACACATATCTGAGAAAAGAAGCTGTGGGGTACGCACATCCAAAAAAACTTGCAAATTGAAGTGATTTTTATTACTTCAGCAACATTTCAACCTAACAGTGATCTTTGTCAGGCATTATTAAACCAGTCATTTCAGGATTTGACATTGTGAAATCAGGATGAAGCAGATTGGCTGAGTTGTTTACTGTCACAATCCCCCAAAATAAGGACCTTCTTCTTCTTTAACTTTCACTTACACAACTTAAACTTGTTGCTTATTCGGTTCTGAGTATTGAATGTTATAGAAAAAAGTCTTAAGATTTAAATGCTTTCAAGGGCATTAAAAGAGAAGTTCAAAAGATATGGGTGTGCAAAATCTTTTGTACTTGCCAGTCTTTACTTTACAAGGACGTTTAAGGGTTACATAACACTTGGTTTTAGCATTAAGGTGATGTTAGGGTAAAATGGAGGTAAAAAAGGGAGATGAGTGTGTGTGCATGCAGTGCTGGTGCAAGCAAATTAATTATGTGTTACACTGAGATAGATGAAGGAAAGAAGATGGCATAAATGCAAAATATTCAGAAGCATGAGCTGAAATCAGCCTCTGGCAAGGGCAACATGAGCAGGAGTGAAAAACCATCTTTACTTATTATAAAGTTTGAATAAAGCAGAATTTTCTTGAACTGTTTTCTGGAGACCACCTGTCAGCTGAAGCTTTTTGCTGAAATGTGACAGGTGGTGCTTGATGCCACACCTGGAATTATCTAGTAACAACATCATGAATGCAAAATCACACCTCACAGATTCCTACCTGGGGTGAGGCTTCCCCTTCGCCTCGCAGTGGATTATAATATTCTCTCGTGGGTCGATGATGTAATCCTTGGGGGATTGGTGAGTTATGGTCGGCGGCTGCGGCACTAAAGACGATCAGAAAGAGGGCGATATTCAGTCAAGACCTTTACTGCATAACTAAGCGTTTTTTTCTGTTGCTGTATCGACCACACAAGCAGTCATTACTAATCGCATGCAGACTCACCACACTGAATCAAACCAGACGGCTGTTTGCTGACAGACACAAAAAGCTCTCATAACATGTGCAACAGCAAAAAAACATGCAGAACGCACACGTACATTTCACTTTATTGTAACGATCTAATGCTTAAAGTATTCCTGTCAGTGCTGGGGAGATAACTAATGGACTATGACAAAACCAATGATACAAGAATTCATGCTGTTTTGCAGTATTGCTCTATGGAAAAATGCTCTGCCACTGCAGCAACACACAGAAACAAAAATACCAAACAAAGAAATAAAGAGATCAATGCATGCAATATACTGAAGTCCACTCCAAAAAAATCACACTCAGCATCTTAAAGCACAACAAAACAAACAAAATGCAATACAAAAATATAAAAAAAAACAAAAAACAGATCAAATATAATCTTTAATGCTCAACAGAAAACTGCTAGCAAAACCCCTGCTGTAAATTCACACTCTTTTAGACTTACATCCTTCCAGAACTTTTCCCCATGAATCAGCAAACAAGAAAGAAAAATTGTGACAGTAAAGAGAACCAGACATTAGTGGTGGAACATATCTTCCTGCATTATCTGTGCTTCAAACAAGGTTTAAACAAAGCCACGTCTCGGTTGAGAAATGACAGCCTCCAGTGGTCAGCAGCTCCAAGCAAACTATGTGTGGAAGATCTACAACCGCAGACAGATACAGAAATCAGGCTGCGGTGCTGGAGGTCAGTCTGGCAAACTGCGTCCTTCTCCCCGTCAGTCCAGATGAGCAACACTTAGTCAAAAGAGTGTTCCCTTGACAAAACTAAGGCAAAAAACATGTACGTTTCCTCTAAAAAAATGAAACCTCAGCTGGTTACGAAAACAAGAATCTGACCCTTGTAATATGTAGATATATAGATGTGTATGTATTCTGTATATACAGATAGAATAAATGTTAGATTAAAGTAAAACTAAAACAATAAGTCAACTAGTCGATCATCAGGAAATTAATCTGTAACTATTTTGACAATAAAACAATTGTCAACTTTCAAGCAAATGTACCAAACAGTCGCTTATTACCGCTTTTCAATTATGAGGATTAGCTTATTTTATTTTTCACATATGATAGTAAACTCAACATCATTGGGTTTTAAACTTGTCATATTGGGCTCTGTGAAATAATAAAGGCAGTTTTCTGATACTTTGCAGACAAAACAATTGATTAATTGAAAAAATATTCTTCAGATCAATCGATACTGTCAAACAGTGTAGAATAAGATGATTTTTCCTACTATTAAGGAAAGGAAAAACTTAATATCAATAGATTAAATCCAAACTTTATCAACTGGATTCTCATTTGGCAAAGGACAGGATAGCTGATAACAATTATCTTCATTATATATGATTTTTTTTCCCATTAATTGATTAAATGAATAGTAGCTTATTAATTTTCTTGCCAAGAATTAAATGAGAAGCTTCATACCACTGTCCTGTTTGTTTGGTCATTATTTAGCTAGTAATTGGTTAGCTTAGCTTAGCACAATGACTGGAAACAGAGTGACACAGCTAGTCTGTATCTGTCTAAAGGTAACTAATCACTTTTCTCAAAATGTTGAACTATCCCTTTAATTGCTACAATCTCAGAAAGCAGTGAAATGTGCCCATTGTCAGTACAAAAAAAATACTGTTTGTTTTGTTGCAGAAATCTAAAACCTATTCAGATAAAAGAAAAGTCTGAAAATCAACACATTTGAGGAGCTACAACCAGCCAATGATACTTTTACTTGATAAATGACTTGCCATTAAACTTTCAACTAATCAATAATCAGACTAATTGTTTCAGCCTCAGAAATGAGTCCATTTACACGCTCTTGCATATGAACGTGTTGTGTGGTGAATGCATCTGTGTCCTTACGGTCTAGTGGGACCTCCAGCGCGGTGGCGAGGTGTCCCAGGAACAGCACCAGCAGTGCTGCGTCCATCCTCCTCCTCTCCATCATCGGTGTGTGACGCGAAGGTCTGCCCCGAATTCTAGCGACGCCCCGCCTCTCTGCTCAGTCACACTGTCTGAGGACACGTGCACATTCACAACTACAGGGAGAGAAAGACAGAAAGACAGAGGCAGCGTCAGAGATAAGAGGATAGAAGCAGGAACAGAGATTACTGGGTTGAATAGCACACGCAGTTACTGCAGCTATCAATCATAAAACCGAGTTTGTTGTATTTTGTGTTCATCAGCTGCTGAGAGAGAGAGAATAGGAGAGACAGCACATATAACTCTGGCCATAGATCGATGTTAGTTGCCATGCAGTGCAGTTTGCTGGAAGCTATCTTTTTGATCTAGTGCACTCCAATACGGGCCGACGGGGCCCACATGGACTCATTTTGCTCAGCTAATCACTGCCGTGGCCACGGTGCCATTAGGCTTCTCTACCATATCGATCACATCAGCCGGCAGATGACATGCCAAGGGACAAGACAAGGGGACACTCACTTTACTTTCCATTTCACCCTCAGCTTTATCACTTTGATTGACTGACTGACTGACTGATTGGCAATGAGGTCAGATTTCAGACAGTGAACCATCATTCTTTGATGAGATCGGCGCAGTGGGAAACATCACATGTTATCGGGCAGATCTTAGATCTCTGACATCTTAGTAGACGCCGTCCAACGGGGACAGATGGTCCAAGTTCAACAGAGTGTTCGGGTTCAAGCGAGGTGGCTTGTTTAAAGGTTTGAACAAACTGGCGAAAGGCTAATTGGCCATTGATTAACTGTTAATTACGTGAGGATTTCCTTTTGTTACACAATGCAATCTAATTATGCCTCCATGTTGGATGGACTGTGAATAGACTGAAGAGCAAAGCAGAAATGCACACATAAACACAGCAGTTTTGTTTTTGATTCCATTTTTCATGAGTTGGAATAAAAATATTCTCTCAAATTTTGTTCACAAACTTCTGTATAAGGGAGCACTTCTTCACTTTGCACAGGGCTGCAGATATCTTTGTTTTCCTTCGAGGGTAAAATGATGAGCCACCCTACTCTGCCTCTGATTGGCTGGTACTTGCAGCTTTCGTTGGTTGGGTTGGTTAGGTTTAGGCATAAGGAGTGATTGGTTAGCGTTCAGAAGTGTTGTGCAATTTCTCACTTCAAAAAAAGCTCAGTAAACACGGATTAAAATGAAATTCAGAGTCCCAAAAGAGTCCTTAGGGAAGCTGAAGTAATAATGATGTCATACTTAACTGTGCGTGATATTAATGTCTTTTGTGTTTGTGTTTGTATTTGTATCAATTTGTGTTGTAACTGTATAGAAGATGGTGCACAGAAGGGCACTAATATTGTATGCATGACTCATGTTATTATTATAATGGGATCCGACTTTTGAATTAAAACTGAACGCACCATGTATGCAAACTGCAAGGACATGAAGATATATAACAGAGGTGCCTGCTTCTCGCTACAACAGAGACTCCAGTCTGCAGTGTAATTCACACACTTCATGCTCCATGAAAGAAGCTGCAAAGAAAGTTTTTATATCACATCTACATTTCTGTTTTTATCACCTGATGACGTGAGTGCCGTTATCTCTCTCAGGAGTGAACAGCACTCATGTTCATTAGTTTCAAACTAATTTGCTGCTGAGAAAAAAAAAAAAACACAGCAGTCCTGTGTGAAACAGCCATAGTTCAGCGCCCAATAAATGTCTTTTTCCAAGATAAAACTGCAGATTTTAGAGTGGAATTTTTGTGACCTGTCCAAGACACACCTGGTCAATGATCATGCTGTTTAATCAACATCTGCCACACCTGTCAGGTGGATGGATTATCTTGGCAAAGGAGAAGTGCTCATTAATGCGTATCGTAAAAAATTTGTGGAAAAAAATTGGAGAGAAAAAGACCTTTCGTGTGCACAAGTCTTATTGCGTGTATGTACTGTATTGAGTATACCAGGTTTGAAATCCTTCTCTTGTTGCCAGGCAGCTCAGTGTTGCCATATCACACCCTCCTCCAACCAGGAGCAATTATTCATCGAGACAGCTAAAAAGGAAAGATAGCAAAACGCAAATATAATAATCACTATCCAGGTCAAACCGGTGACCCCAGCTTCAAAGGATAATAATAACCGAGTTCAAATGACTTTGCTTGATTTAATTCGTATTCATCTCTGCATGATTCAGTCCTGTTGCCAGGAAATGATCATTATTTTTGTACACACGTGAGCTTGTGAGTAAAAAGAATAAAGAAACAGAACTTAGGGAGACGTTTTCTGTCTTTTTAACAACCGCAGCCTGACCTGTTTTTATCTTGCTCTCCTGCCTGTCTTACCCGAGGCATCCGCTGGCACAGTATTAAAATGTCACAGCTTAATTTAGAGCTTTGGCAGACTCATTTGCTGCGTTATCACAAAAGCACACCATCAAATTTTGGGATATTAATGCCGGTTACGGTTTGAAAGAATCAAATCGAGCCCATTAAAGGTGTAGCTGCATCTGCGCCACTCTCTCCTGCCTTTGGGTGTAGGTCGAATCAGGGCTGCAGATGAGGTGGAAGAAGCTGTGTCTGCGACCAGAGGCTAGACAGCCAGGCAGTCAGACCCCGGCCTGGTCCTCCTTTGGGACCTGATGTATTTGTTAGTGCTGCCCTACAGTCATGATTCAGTGCTGGTCCCAGAGCCGGTGTGTCTGGTAGCATGGGAAGAGACCAAAGCTAACGTCTGCTGCCCCGGCTTCCACCACACCTCTCTAGGGAAAGGCCTGTATTATTCGCCCAGGGCAGCCAATCACACTGCTGCGGACGCCATCAGGCAGCTCTGGCCTGGGATTTGACATAAAAAGATCCAGGGGGGGCAATTTCATCAAGCTCATTTACAGGCTGCAGGCAGGGGTGCAGAACTCGTACTGAGCAGAAAACCTGCAGCAGACCAGTGTTTATTTTCCCCTCGCTGTGTGTTACAAATTTATGATCAGATGTCATTTATGCAAAATCCACTCATGGTGATTAGTAAGAATATTGCATTGTAATGTGTTCTCAGTGCCAATTCAATTTTGTTAATGTAGAAAGATATTAAATGGATAGTTTAGATTATTTGAAGGGTACTTATATGAGGTACTTGTCGATACTCAGTTCATTACTCACAGTTGATGGTGGTTGACACGTCACCTGTTTGGGGAAGCGCACAAGAGAAGGGGTTTGAATCTATTTGCACGTCACAATTTGATTCGATTCCAGTTCATTGTGCTGTGATGCTGCTTTTAAAAGATAGTGTTAGCTTAGTTTAGCTTAGTTATGCTTCCATATACAAGCTTTTAAACCAGGGGTGTGCTGGTTGGATCGCATCCATCTGCTGCTTCTCACACTCAGCCATCCTCAACAAAACTCAAGAAATAGCCTAGTTTAGAAATTGAACACAATGCACATGTTTATATCCATGACATTTAACAATCAGCTTGGTTAAGCTGTAAGAAACGTGCAGGCAATCATTATGTTTGGGTTTTAAATATCCGATTACTGACCTTTCTGCACTGATTCATAATCTTTCGAGAGGATTGCGATGATCGTGAAGAATCAACTCCCCCCCCCCACAACTAGATGGGAGTAGCAGTGTATGAAGCTAAGCAATGTCCTGCTTTAGGCCCACCTGAAGAAATCAATATAAATATGTGTTTTTATTTATTTTTACCTCTTTGCTTTGTCATCAGACGGCCTTTTCAGAGGGGAAACTGCTGTTATATAAATCAGAATTTGCTCACTCCAAACCAAACAGACTCCATTGGCAAATTAAGTAATTTAATCCTAGCAGATCAGAGGAGATGCTGGTCTACCACTGCCTCAACCAGTTAGTTTTTTGTCATTAATGTGTAAATTTCGTGTTTTAAAATGTTAGTTCGGACTCAGTTAAGTCACACAATCACATCAACTAACAGATTGAGGCAATGGTAGACCAGCCTCTTCTATGTTCTGCAAGGGTTAAATTGACTGTTTTTGCCCATGGAATCGGGTTGAGCAAGAAAAAGCAACATTTGACTTATGCATCAGCAGTTTCCCGTCTGAAAAGCTGCCTGACGGCAAAGTGAAGCAGTGAAAAAATTCTAGATATAGCGTACACTTAAAAAAAATTAATTTTGTTAGTGATCCTGTCCACAGCAGAACATTGCTTAGCTTCCTACAACCATCTACTGTAGGTAACACACTGACCATCAATTAGTACCTCATACAACCACACTTCAAATAATCCAAACTATCCCTTCAAGATCACTCTCATTTGTAAAACAACATAAAATACAGGCTGAACTTGGCAGTGCACAGTCACAGGTGAAGCTAAAAAAAAAGGGGGACAGCCTGTGACAGCGAGAGAATAAATGTGTTAATTATAAATTTTATGGTGAACCCCCGAAAGCCTGGTGATTCTTATCGAGAAAGGAGCCAAGGCTTCATTCGGGATTCATTTCCCAATTTAATGAGGTGTAGCGGCTCAGCTCAAGCCGGTCAGCATGTGTGTGTCTCTGTGTGCATACTGTATATGTGAGCCTGTATTCATTTATGTGTGCGTGTGCTATAATTATCCCTGTGAGCTGCAGTGATATGGGGCCGACCCCTCACATCCCTCTCACAGTGGGAAGACAGTGGAAACTCAAGTGGGGCTCTTAAGATGAGGAACCAACCACCGGGGCCAGAAACTACTGACATCCACTGCCCGACCAGCGAGTATAAAACTGGTTAAAAACACCCAGACTTTACATTATTCAAATTAAGTAGACGAGTATTCATATTCCTGATTCTAAAACCTTCATTTTACAGATTTGGCATGTGGGAAAAGCCTGCATAATGATTGTATATTGAGCTAAAGCTACTGTTCCTCTGCATCTTAAAGAACAAACTGCAGCTCAAAGCCCATTTCTCATTTGAATATAGGATTCTTCGAGGGGACACGCAATCACAACACATCCATCACGATTGTTGATCCTTTCTATGCGTCTTGTGCTGACAGAACTGGAAAAGCCAAAGTAAATAAAGCTCACTACAGTGCAGACTGCTGAGGCCGAGATAAAAGCACAGTGCTGTTAGGGGTGCTGTGCCAAAAGCTGTCAGACGGCTGATAAAATCGAACAGGAAATGGTCTGCTAGAAAGAAACACGACAGGTTGGTAAGAGGACGCTTCTAGCGAGGAATTTTAGCTATTTTTCAAAATGGATGAGCCTAAGAGGATAATAAACTGAGCTCACTTAAAAAAATCCAATACAATACCGACTAAAGACACTGACAACAACTGTCAAAGCACTTAAAGGACCAGACCAGCGTTTTGGGTCCTTTTGACCTGCATTAAGTAATTAAACACAGTGCATTATCACCTTTTAAGTTGATTTGTTAGCAAACAGTTGCTTAGTCACACATCCAGCAGATACAGCACAACTTGTTTCTGGCCACCTGATGAATGCAAGTTCAATATTTACTCTCCTTTAAGCTTTGTTTTGGTCTCCACCAACTCCTAAAGGGGAAATATCTGGCTCTTTGGCTGCAAAATGCTCCACTAATGCTCCTGAGCCAAGTCTCTGATTGTGTTGGTCTGCTGTCTGGTGGTCGGCAGGTAGTGTACAATGAGTTTTTGGGGGCTTCTTTGCTGAAAAAAGCTGTCTGCTACATCTAAAAACAACAGCATGAGAGCAGTGAGACTGAACTAAAACAAGAAAGTTGTGCGGAAAAAAGAAAAAGTGAGCTAAAAGATGCTAAAATGCTTCATGAAGCTACGAGGAAGAACAAGGTGAGGTGATAATTCTCTGTGGGTTCGTCATAGTGCAGATAATCTGTGTTTTAGCTGCCTTAGTATGCAACAATAATATACAAGACTTGGCATTAATGCTCACCTGCTTGCCCGGGGCAGGAAAACTCTGTGTTGGGACATGTTAGCATCTGATCAGGCATGTGAGAAATAAATATTATGTGTCTTTATATATTTTCCTGTGTTTCTGACTGTGAGACAGCCATAATGAGTGACCTTTTTGGCTTCAATGTTCCTGCAGCCACCTAAAACTGGCCGGTGTTTCTGATAACGTTACATTTATCACCACTGCTGCTCCAGAACTTTATGAGACGTCAAGCAGCTGTAAATTACACAACTCTGCAGAGCTGAGCACTTTACTGAACTCAAAGCAAGCTAGTTAGCAGCTAGCTAGTTAGCAGCTAGCTAGTTAGCAGCTAACAAGTTGTGATTGACTATTTTAATTGCCTTTAGCCTGGCTCATCGCTTCTAACTAGCTGTTCAAAGTCCACCTCTGCTGTGACATTCTGGGACACACAGGCTACCCACAATCCCACCTTTCTTAAAGGGAATAGCTCAGCCAGAAACACACAGATATTGGCTGTGGGTGTGCATACCAGAGGTTGAAGTATTTAGGACCATTAATTCATTACAAGTGAAAGTTCTGCATTCTGAACCTTACTAAGGTAAAAGTATGTAACTATAATCTACATGTAATACAATAATTGTGCAAATCCCTATTGACTTTAATTGATTTTTTATATGCCTAGATTTTAATTTCTGCTGTCGTGCAAGTAAAACATTTCCGCTGCAATTAAACCAGTTGTAAGACTCTGTCAATTGAAATTAGTTCGAGTCAATGGCTCCCGGGACTGGATGGAGAAACACATTCAAACCTAAGAGGGTTTACAAAATGGTTTGCTGTGATGTGAGACAAATTGGTTTGCATTAAATAAACTAAAGCATGCAAAACCACAACTAGATCCGCTATTAGGGACCTTTAAATGTTACACAACCTCACGAGTTTGTTTCTTCAGTCAGCAAAGTGAAAAGTAATGTTAATTACTGAGTACAACTACATAAGACCACCTTCAATCCAGACTTGCTTTTCTCTCTGTTCATTCTGTCTGTGAAGAAAAACACTCAGCACTTGTGTAACAGCTGCATTGAGCTGTCCGGCCTCTCATTCAGCCAGCCTCTTCAATTACTCCATTGTCATTTTCCCATGGCCTGGTACTTCACCATCCCAAAACTAATTGGTTTTGTGCACATGTCAGAGACGTAGCACATACAGCGGCGCGCGTACACGCATTCGCGCACGGCGGCTGCAGGACGTGAGGGGTCAGGACACACGTCTGAGCACACAGATGCAGCTGACAGGGCCACGAGCACTGCGAATTGAAGCACACCACGGTGTAAATGAATAGCAGCCAACAGGGAAAAAAAGCTCAATTGAATTTCCCTTACAGCAACAGATAATACTACTCCATATGCTTTATGCCAACCACCAGTGAAGATATTGCCATTGTCTGTGCCAAACAATAGTGATGCAATTCTGCAACACTGACAGAATCACTGCTGTTGCATCAGTACCGTACAGTTTTAACATCTATGATGAAAGATGTGCCCTTCCTTCACGCCAAGCACCCTAATTAACTCCCATAATCAGTGCTATTGATGGCTCCTGCAATCAGGGGTTTGTGAGCCTCAGTATGGCCTAAATGGAGCAGCAGGGATCCCCCTACAGACGGCTGCTGAATGTGGGGGTATAATGATGAGAATGGCTCTGCGCTCAGGAAGGTGGTGATGAGAAAACGGATATGGTTGGAAGAGTTTATTTTTCTGAGGCTGCCGCCGCGGCTCGGGATGTCACTGCATGGTATTCATGCCCAGGGCTGTGTGCCCATTTCCATGTGCCATTAAACATCTATGGGGGTCGCTTGAAAAGCCTCGCTGCACAAGACAGCGAGACAGTTTGGTTACCAAAGTTTGGAAAGTCAAAATATAGGATTTGAATATGGAGTTGAAGATATCTTTGCTAAATAGTCCTCTGTACACTAACTTAAAAATCTTCTGGGCTGCCTTAAATTTCCAGGTTGGCTACATTTGAAAAGACAGTCTTACATCTTCTTTTATAAACTACCTGTGTCACCCATTATTTCTAGACATTATCCATAGATGGATGAGAGTGGGGAAGGGGTGCTGTAGTAGAAAGATACTGAATGATGCATATGTGACTTGTACCCGTGCAAACAATGCATGCTGGGAAGTCTGCTAATGCGCTGATCATGTTTCTTTAGAAACTTCATTTAATGCACTGATTAAACTCTGTGCAGGACATTCATTCAACTCATCATTTCAATTCAAAGTTAGAAGAACTCATGTTTATAAGTTCTGAGGTAACAGAGCAGGCAAATAAACAGTAGAAATTTTAATGCAACTTAAATAAAACTTGTCCAGTTATTGAATAAAGGATTATTTGATTCCACTAAATTCCTGTATGACTTGTACAGTTTAAGTCTAAAAGGAACATTAAAGTCTTTGAGCCATATGGATTCACAGCTAATGTAGTGGACAGGCATTAGCAGCGATATGAATTACGGCTGTGATGTATGAGTTTGAATGTTCAGTGGCTTTGACTAATACCTCTCACAGGCCTTTTTATCTGCAGCTACCGGATCACAATGGAAATTCCGCGTCCTGGCTTCAGCATGCGTTTCCCATAATCTTCTCATTAGCTTTTATAATTGGGGGGCCGTATGCAAATAATTGCTGTGGTTAACATATGAATTGAGGTCCTGTTGTTCAGGGAGACCCCGCAGCTCAAAAACACGCCGCAGACCTTTTCATCTGCACTGTACAACGGCAGACAATAAAGTGAGGATCTTTGATTCACCTGCTCCACTGTTAATATGTTGTTTGTGTCCTACTTTCTCTCTTGATGGAGGAACACTGCAAACTAAAACTTAACTGGTTTTGATCATAAACTTAACCTTTGGTTTGGGCTTGGAGGCTATGCCCTTATGCATGTGTTACAAATTGTCAGTTTCAAATACTCAGATTGCAGTATGGGAAGTGTAGGCTGTGGTATTTTTGAAGCCTGACCGATATCAAGGAAACTAAAAAAGACATTCTCTGCTCCGCTTGGTGCCAGACTTTGGTGCCAATTCTATTGAAGTCTGAGGGAGATGCATGGAGAAGCATACTAAAACATTTTTACATCGTATGACCTTTGATGAAGAAATTTCTTTCATAAGTGGATGAAAGAACACACTTCAGAAAATACCATACCGACTGATTTATTCCACATGTGCACATTCGTTTATTTGCTGTCTCCAAATTGTATCCAAAGATAATTACAGGCAAACTCTACAAGGCTCATAGTGATTCAAATTAAAATACTCACTGTGCAAATATATAAAAGTTGCAAGTGAAGTGTCTCTTGAAAATATTGAGTTCCTTTTATTTTCGACTCAGAGGCTGTTTTAGCATGATTGACAGAGCTAATTATAGTTATGTTGTTGGAATATCATGTATTCAAATGAGATGATTTAAAACTTCCTGGCATGCTAACTTTAAACCAGTGATATGTAATTTTCTCCCGCGATGGGGTCTCTCTCACAATAAAACAATAACAAAAGATGTAGTTTGATGATGTTCAAGTGATGGCTGGTGCCCTGCCGCAGTTAATCTCTGTAACGCCTGGTCGCCATATCAAAACTGGCAAATTACATTTACGTCACATAACGTTAGCTAACAGGCTGAAAGTTAATGTAGTTGGGGAATTATCACTGTTTAGCGAACTTACTAACCTCCATCACATATGCATAAGAAGCTCCACTCTGTTGCTATGGCAACATCAGCACAAGTAGATGCTGTGGCCATTAGCGCCTAAAATTTTGCTAAATTTTTGTTTTTTTTCAACTTTATCGCTGAAACACGTATCACATATGACTGCCTACACTTGTAGGCACTGCAAAAGGAAGCGCAAGGCAGCAGACCTTGAGACAATCAGCAGTGCAGTCAGCATCTTTCAACCACGCAGTCAGATCAGCCAGAGGCAACACCACGGACACCCCAGTTTGGACTTAAGGCTGCTCCTGATTGATGCCCCGTCAGGAAAAATAAAAGAGGGAAAAATGGCTCAGGCAACGGGAAATCAGGGACTGTTGTGCCCACATCTTTACAGAGACCTGCTCCACCACAACATCCAGGATGAAGCTGTTAGATAGGCACACCAGCTCTGAGCTGACAGGACGCAACATGCAAGACTCTGACAAATTGAATGTAGGCAGACTGTGTTTATATCAATGATGCTTGTCGCTCAAACAGTCAAAGTTGATGGACGACATTTCACAACATTTTCACAAACTTTATGTGAAGATGTCGACCATCTTATCATCACCATCATGCTGCTGTGTTTACATTTAACCTGCCTGCAAATTCAAAAAGTGCACTACAGAAATTGTGTATGTATGTAGGCTATATGTAAATACCTATTGTTTTATTTTCTTTTGCTTTTTCATATTCTACGACTGTATTTGTGTGTAGCATGAAGGAATTACAACTCTCACTTCATTGTACAACCCTGTGTTGTATAATGATAATAACTGACCTTGATATCTTGATATATTTTTATCATAACATTAACATAACTTGCAGACAAATAAATTACTGAATTAACACAAATCAAATTAAATGTACCTTGAAAACACTTGAAAGATTATCTAAACAACAACACCGGTGCCTCCATCATTCAGTTTGGTAACCTGTTACACTGAGAGGGGAGAGATGAAGGAGCGGTCTGCCCATTCACCGCTACACTAACTCCACCAAGAGCTTTCAAGTGTGGCACCAGTGACGTAATGACCCTCCTTCCTTTTTTAGATTCATTGACTTATACTAGGAAACAAAAGTCAGGATATTTCAGCTTTTCCTGCATCGATTTAAAACATTCTCAGTGAAGTCTTCTATTTGATGGAAGCAAAATATTAAATCTCTGGAGTCAACCTTTAAGGATATGCTTTCAATACTTCTCCTGCAGCTATCAATCGACCACAGGTCTTAATGCTAATGGGCATCTGCTACTAATGCAACGTGTCCGGCAATTTGTTTGGTCCTCCTCCTTTCACTGAGCGCCGCACATTGGCATTCACCGCGCTTCCTCCCTGTACACGCCAAAAACACTCCGGGACTCGCTCTCTGTCCCCTCTGCCCAAATGCTAATCACTGCCGGCGCCGGCACTTCTGAGAGGAGCCTCCTCTTTAGCATGCAGATGGAAGCAGCGCCACTAGATGGGACGGCTGCGTTAAGGAGGAAATCCCTGCCTGTTCAACCTGAATGGAAACGAAAGGCATTTTGCTCTCATCTCATCGCTGCAGACCTGCTAAATATGACATACAGTTGGAGAGTCACGTCCTCACATTATACCAGCTCTCCCTCTGAGAGCATTCTCATGATTGGATGGGTGTACGAGGCCCTCTCTTGCTCCTTAGGATAATTGCTGGTGGCAAATGGGAGGTCTTTCAATCTTTTCACGGCCCTTACAATGCAGCAAACGCTATAAATCATTAGTTAATAAAGTAGCAATGGCAACGTGGCAAAAAGTTAAGTCTCCAAAGTGGATTTGTACACTTGTGTGACACCTGACTTGTACAGTAGCTCATTACTGGAGAATTAAATGAGAGGAGACACTTTTAAAAAGCATTCATTAAAAGTGAGATCATGAGGGGAAGCAGCACCAGACTGAACGAGCAACTGTGGATCTGATCTTGACCTTTATTTGATAGCTAATCCCCACACTGTAATTACTGCTTAAAAGAGGATGTTTTAATATCGCCAAGCAGTGAATTCACGCTCACTTACATCCATCTGCATGCAGATGGGTGTTTATGTGTCTTCACCAGAAATGGGAAGTAACTGAGCACAAATATTTCATGACTGTACTTGCGTGGATTTTTCAGGTATCTGAACTTTACTTGAGCATTTATTTTTCTGACAACCTATTGCTTTTACTTCCTGCATCTAATCCTTATATTTTCAAAACAGGCTTGTTATTTTAGTTTTAATGAATCAGAGGGGAATTGTTGATTTCTTTTTTTAATATTTTCATATTAACATCAAGACCAACAACCAAAATAGGTGAAACAACAGCACAGAGAAATGATGATTCCCTTGTGTATCCATCTATGCATATCACGCACAACAGACATAATAAGACTAAAAACAAAATAACAAGACGAAGATGTAACAAGACAAAAAACAAAGTAAAAGACGCAACAAGACAAGTTATTGAAGCAAACGTGTGACAAGTGCTTTAATCAGCTCTCCAGGATTTCGCAGGCTTTTTTTTTTTAGATCATTGCAGCCAAAAATGCCTGATTTCATGGCAGCTTATCTGAAAAATTTCGATGCATGTTTCAATGCTTTTAGCCAATTTTTTAAAATGAAATTGCAGGACCAAGACAAAATTGCAAAGCAAAGTTGCAATTTTTTGGTATAATTAATTAAAAATGATAAAAATCTTCTTTATGTGTAAATGAAGTGCACCTGAGGGGTATTCCACAAAGAAGTAAACGCAAAAACAGGACAAAATTATAAAAGTACACAGGGAATTGATAGATGTCAGTTAGAACAATCAACATGTTCTTTTCAGTACCCATGACATTTTTTGTCACACGTTTTTGTGGGGGACTGCTGTGATTGGTGGAACTAAAGGGAAGCTGTGGCGATTGGTCAAATTTGCGGAAAAGTAACGGAGTTTGGACAAAATGGCAAGGTCGCACAATTGTTGCAGCATCGCAGCTTCCTGGAGGGATTGTTTTATATGGTGTACATTTCAGAATCTGTACTTTTTCCACTTTTATTTGAGTAAAGAAGTCAAATCAGTACTTCTACTTTCTTTTACGCAAGTATCTGTACTTCTAGCTCAGTAAAGAATGTGTGTACTTTCGCCACCTCTGGTGTTCAGAGTCTATGGGTCAGAGTAGGACGTCGGACATTAAAGATGGAGCTCAAGTACGCCTCAGTCTGCATATGAGTGTGTTATGGGCGAGGCCATTCATATGCTGAGCAGAGGTTCATTATCATGAACAAATGCAGGAGAGTGGGAGGAATGCATTCCAACTGGCTTCCTGAATAGCTAAAAGGACTCTCAAAATCCTCGGCACACAGCGTCAAGACACACTTTAGCTACAGAAACATAACAGCTTTGAAAAAGTAATCAACATAAAACCAATCTGCTGTGGGAAGACAAGCAAATCCTTTGAGACGGCAGAGAGAAACACCCATGCATACGTGGAATCGGAGACAAATACTGTTATTATAGCTCCACAATATAATCCACGAGCCTGATTGTTCAGAAAATGCAGGAAAAATGTTTTAAAGCTAAATATAGGAACACTCCATACACTTTTCAGCAGAGCCACTCGAAACTGCACTCCACCAGGGCACTCTGTATCCATGGCAATCCCCTTGTGATCTCAGATGTCTGTGCTGACAAAAAGATGTCAACCGTCTCATCAAACACAGACATATGGGAAAAAAAATGGACAAAGAGGCCCAGACCCATTTGTCGTCTCGTAAGTAACCTTGGAGAGAAACTGTACGCTTGACATCTGCTCTGCCCTAAAAAACATCTCAACCTCCTCTGAGTTTAACAAAAGAGGCATGATTAGAATCTCAGTTTGCCACCGTGTTCGCACCGGATGGCTTTCTCCACATGTGAAGGGTCTCTCAAGATGGGGCCAATATGTGGAGTTTACTTTAAGCTTAGGGGTGCAACAAAAAGGAGTGTGTGAGAAAGGAAATGTTCACCTCAAACACACGAAAAAAAAAACCTGGCAGCTGTGATGTTTTGAAGCAAATGAACTTGAACTCGATGTCAGCCAGTGTAACAAAGAGGAGCAGTGTCCATGTATGATTACTCAGAGTCAACAGTTAATGCAACCGGGCCTTTCTGGAAAAGCACTACTGTATAATAAACACTCTTCTGGTGGAATTTGAATTGTGCTGATACAGTACAGGCAGGCAGGCAGCGATGGGTCATTTAGACCTGTCGGCGCTTTGTATGGCACCATTCACTCTAGCAAAATCTGCCGACAACATCAGATAACAAAGCGTGAACGCTGACTGAGCGCTGGAACAATCTGTTACCACTGTGTGTTACCAGAACATGTAATTTGCCAGAGAGAAAGTAGCAGGTGGACACAGAGGCAGCAGGGTTTAGCCTTATTGAGGACAATCTCCTCTGTCCGGAGGCCATGTCGGTGCTCAATCAGCCTAAACAGCATGGTGGAATTCATTCACAGTGTGTGAAGGGGTTCAAAGGCATTTCAAGTAAAACAGATGAAAGACGTAGACCTTTTAATCAAGCGCTGTCTTTTAAAAGATATCTACCTAAAATATGCTGGAAAACTGTCATTAGCATGCCTGTAAACTAATCTCTCTGCCACAGTGAGGCTGTACTTTGAGCTAAATGCTAAACTCAGCATGCTAAGTTGAATTATTTGGTGCTGATTACATCAGACCAGTGCAATAATTAGCAGTAATTCTCATGTATCTCACCTTGTGCATGCTCACATAGTTTAGTAATTGATGTTACAGCGTTTGCACTGAAATGCAGAGCTGCAACAATTAATCAATTGATCAATTTATGGATCAATTATTAAATGAACTGCCAACCATTTAGATTGAGTAATTTTTCAAAGAAAAAAACTCAATATTCTCTGATTCCAGCTTCTTAAATGTAAATATTTTCTGGTTTCTTTGCTCTGTTATGACAGTAAATCTTTGGGTTGTGGGAAAAAACAAGACATTTGGGGGTGTTATCTTGGGTTTTGGGAAACACTGATCGACCTTTTTCACTATTTTCTGACATGTTCCAGACCAAACAAGTAATCGAGAAAATAGATTAATCGACAATGAAAATGATTTAGTTGCAGCCCTTATGAAATGTGCATCAAGGATAAAACATGAGACGCTACTTGTTGGATAACTGGATGTCTCCTTCATAAAAAAGCAGAATATCGAGTTGTAACAGACCAGTCTGGTGTGTGTGGAGGTCTGTATGGTCATACTGTAGCAGCCTGGTGTTGTTTTCAGGAGATTTAATTAAGATAACCAGCGAACGCTCGTGCCTAACAGCACTGTCCTCTGGTGCAGTAGATATATCACATCAGTCTTCCTGCCTTTATATGCTGCAGGGATTTAATGAACTAAAGGAGCTTTTAACACAGTACAAAGCAACTGTGGACGGCAGATACTGTAACAACCACCCACATTCAGATCAATGCAGACTGATTTACTGACTTTCCTACATTAACAACATTACATAAGAGAAAGGCTATCAGAAACAGCCTCAGAGTGAAAAAGATAACGCCTGCACGTTTACTCCTCGCCACAAAAGTTTAATAAAGACGTGTCAACACATGATTTTTTGTAGTTTTTTGTTTTTTTTCTTAGCCATGGAGATATGGGGAGGGTCAGGCGGGCGAAGGGTATTCATACTACGATTAATAATGATTAATAATATGCACTGTGCTCATTCTAGACCCTTAATAGTGCATTATTACATTTCAAAAGATTGTGACCTCCACCCTTTGTCTGACAATGGTTTGACTCACTTCCACAGTCTGTGTCCTCCAGTAAATAGTGGATGTGTAAGACATTTCTTTAATTCCACCACTCAATACAAGACACATCTGGATTGCTCTTTTGCTGCATTGATTTAAGTAAGCTAACACTAAGCTGGGGGTTTTCCAGCTAGCCATAGTAACATCAACCAGTTGCAGCTGTTTCAAGTTTTTTGAAAGTAGCTGGCAGTGTGATGTAATGTTCCTGAGCTGGCAGAGTAACAGAGTGTTTGTTAGCAGAGTTACCACTTTTGTGTCCCCCCACAGGAATTACTCTTACTCCAAAGTTGATTTCAGATTTTGCCCCTGCCCTAGAGCTGCTATCATGGCTAAAAAAAAAGAGAGAGAAAGAAATTGTGCAAGTGGTTGTTTGGCAAAATCTCCCAACAACATCAGATAACAAAGTGCGAAGACTGACTGTGTGCTGGAACAATCTGTTACCAGAACATGTAATTTGCCAGTGATAAAACAGCGATGAGAAAATCCCCCGGCAGGTGGACGGAGGCAGCAAGGTCTAGTGTTATTGAGTGCCACCTCTACATTCACAGAACGCCACAATAGGCCTCTCCTGTCACTCCCCTCCTCCTCCTCCTCTCCTCCTCCTCCGCTAGCCCCTTCCACTCCACCCCACCTGTGTCTGTGAAAGGTCAGCGCAGAGGAGGGTCCTCACCCCCTCCCTGAACCCACAGCTCCCACTCCACAATCAGCCCCAACACTGGAGCCCAGTGCCAGGAAACTCAATCAAAGAGGGGCTTCAGAGGGCTCCAGACCTCTCAAAACCCTCCATTGTCTCCAGAAGGCTTCCCCACACCGCGGCCGCTCTATATGTAACACTGTAAGAGGAGTTGCTCATTACTGCCCGTCCCCGGTTCCACTTTGTCTCCTTTGTGCGGCTGACAGAAGAATCCAGTTGCCCAGCCGGGCCAATAAAAGAGAGTGCAGTTACATAAAAAAAAGGAGAAAAAGAAAGAAAGAAAATGAGAAAGAGGATTCATTTGCAGGAGTGGACGAATGCAAGACACATATGCTGACATATGTGTCACTGCAGCATAATCACCCCGATATTCCCCCTGAAGTAAAAGACACATGCAACACATAAATCTGTCACCTGTTGTATCACTGCAAGACAGTTCTTTAATGGCCTCTGGTTAAAATTTGCCATTCACACCACGAGTTAGAGAGTATTGACTGATAGACACACCACAGCACAATGTGTGTGAATGTCAGAGCAATCCATTATCACATAAAGGAAGCACTATGTCGTTGCCCCCCCCCTCCCCTCCTCTCAGAGCCCCTCCTCAGCTCCATTCAGATACGGCAGGTGAATACAAATCATTTCCCCTTCGCTGCTCTCTAAAAGGACTCACCATCCAATTTCAGACATGGAGGACACAAACAATAGTCCTTTCAAAGTGTGAGAAAATCAAATCATGGTCTTTTTTTTAATGAAAGACACAATCAGGAGTTAACCCTTCCAAAATGCTAAACAAGTTCTGTAAAAATAGATTTTTCTTCTCATCAAGATTCATCAAAGGGCGGCGTATTAATGCAACAGGTCAAGCGGAGAAACTTCTAAACAAGAGAGATTTTTTGGGAGCAGCAGAGGATACTGTTTTACCAATCAGGCGCATGCACGCAGACAAGTAATTAATCTTTCACATCATTGTTTAGTTTGTATTTGTTGACAAAAGTTGTCATACTTTTGTCAGAGTTTTTGCTGGAAAAAGTTTGCCAAGAAATATTTTCCATCATAGTTTTCAAAACCCTCCCCGACTCCTAGAAATTATATTTGTATACTGACAATGTAATTCCTGCCTGGATTATATTCAGAGAGAACGTTTCTTTTACTGAATAAAACTGTAAGTTTATATAACGATCTGGAGTCAGAAGGACGTGGTTGGGATGGATGGCGGTCGTGCAAGGTGCAGGACTGTGACACCACGGTTCAGGGTCCAAGGTTCATGTCCAGACTCTTACAAAAGCATTTAAGTGAAAAACTAAAGTTTAAGGTGAGGGAAATATTGTGATTTTGGTTTAGTGTTAACAAAACCTTATGTATTAATAATGCTGCAGTCACTACCATTGAATAGTATCTTGCAAGATAACATTTTGATGGAAAACAAATGAACTACATTTGCAGTGAACATTTAACTGATACATTGAGTATCAACAAAGTGTTTCGCTGTTGCAAATTAGTTGCATAATTTTTTTTTATAGGAAACAGGGCTGAGTTTCACTGACAAATTAACACACTGAAAAGAAAAGAAAAGAAAAGAAAAGAAAAGAAAAGAAAAAGAAAAGAAAAGAAAAGTGATTAATCAATTAGCCACATTGTTTGCAATTAGTATTCTCAAGACTAGCAAATGACGAATGAATGACAAATTGATTAACTGACTAATAATTTCTGCCCTGTTTTGACCTTTAGAGACAGATCCATCATTTGTATATCAACTTTGTACATACAGAGGAAGAAATTAACACAAAAACAGAAAAGCAGCAAATATCTACATTTGTAATTCTGGAACTAATAAATGTTAGGTATTTTTTTGCTTCACCAGTTACTTAAAATACTGAACCTATATGTATTATCAAAATCATTATGCAAAAATCAATAAAAAGTATATAAATGCACAAATAAATTGATTAGATGTGAGATAGTTTTCGTTTTTGAGGTACTTCCATCACCTGTACTGTGGTTATTCGTGCAGAAGCACTGGCACAGTTAGACAAACACCATTTCTCCAACCAAATAAAAAAACTGAATCACAGAGAACGTTATCCACACAAGACGCACGATTCACCAAAACACACCACAATGCGAGCAGAAATGCTGCTTAATGTGAAAATAATGTGAGTGCCAGCTGCACTGATCCAAACACTCTCTTTCAGCCAAGTCTGAATGAGCTTTGATTACACTGGCTTGAGCTATGGCCACTCTATTTCACGAGTCAGGTTTTCATATGCTAAACTCAACAAACAACTCGGGGAGGGAAGCGAACAATCCATCAAAGATAGCCCTGAGTCAACTCCCTCTGACTGTATTTGAACTGCGAAGCGGCGCCGTGAGTTCTCGTTTAAAATCTTCCCCCCATGCGAAGACTTTTCATGGAATTTGATCTAATTAAGTTCTGAGGCTGAGAAACTTGTGATATTTTTACCAAAAATGAAATAACACGGAAGAGAGATAACATCTCCCTTATGCGGACAGAAGTACTTTTTGTCAGCATGTAATTGGGTGACCCCATTTTATGTGAAGCTCTGTTTTTTTGTGTGAAATTATAGAGAGAACTATGAAGATTAAAGAATACAACGGGAAGCCCCTGGTGATGACTGACTGATGGTGGATGTTGGCGCTTCACCAAGGCTTAGTGTGAACATGTTTCTATCTGTCTCATGGGTCCAGATGACTGAAATGTTGGCTAATGAGTATTAATGATGCTAATGAAGGACTTAGCTTTCTCGTAAAGGAAGAAAACTCTCTTTAGTGAAAACATGACTTTAAAACTCACCAGAGACTCAAAAACGGGGGGAAAAAAAGTGTTTCCTGGTGTTGTAGCTTAGAGATTTTCCCTGTTGCATCCATCATTCGGAGCGTCTGAGTGTATTTTGAGTGGGTTTGGTGTTTTTCACCCTGGAGGGCGTCGTAGCTCAGACAAACAGTGCTCCATCTTTACAGATCGTCTGGCCCCATCAGAAATAATGGCCCCGACAAGAACTGCTCCATCAGCCCTCGTTTGTCAAATGGTGATTCCGGAGGAAGCATCGCTCCCATTTAACACTAACAGTCCGCCCAGCTTCCGCTAACAGCCTCTGTCCTGTGTCTGTGTGTTTGACGGCATGAGGCCGGTCGCTAATGCAGGAGAAGTGTCTGCTGAGTGTTGGATAATGGCTGGGTGAGGCTTCAGTGGAGTTTTTCTGACTGCATCTAATTCTCAGTGCAGGTACAGCAAAAGGTCGGCGCCGTGAGGTCAAGCACCGCGGCTGGACGAGAGGTGTGTGTGTGACTCGCCTCCAGGGAAGGACACAGAGGGTGTTTCAGTGTGTTTGTGCCCCCAGGGTCAAACATGACAGATGAATGAATTAGTGCCATAACAGATAATGGTACAGTATCTCCGCTGGGACCACCGCACCCTCCACTGTCTACTCATGATGAATGAATAAATGCATTTTATGGTCACCTACATGAAGCAGGTATCAAATGCAGGTATCTACTTTTTATCAGTTGTGAGCAGGGCTGATTTTTGTTGCTGTAAATGCTGATATACATGGTGGGTGTACTCAATATGGAAGTCAAAAAGATTCAAGATTAGAGATGAAACAGAATGAAAAGTTTGTATCGTGATTACAGGGAACAAAATGATCACAGTTATCAGTATTATCCCAGTACTATTAAAACTGTGCTGTGCTGAAAATGTTAAAAAAGTGGCATCATGTCCTTTTTCATTGATGTTGCTGCTGCGCCTGCATCGATCAATGCTGGACAGTATTCACCATGAGATTTTCTTGAATTGAGGCTGCAGCAGCCATGGGTTCGATCACCACCTGTGGCCTATTGCTGCAGAATCTTTTAAAGTACTTCTCATCTCATCCCCTCACTCACTCTCCCCCCTTTCCTGACTCTTTACAACTGTCCTATCACAATAAAGGCACAACAAGCCTGAAAAAATGGTATTACTAATCATATTGAATTTTTATTGCACTTCAAAGTGGAATCAGTAATAGTTTCAGTCTTATGCAAGACTCAAAAAGTTGATTCTCTACTGGATTCTGATTTAATAAAACTAGCGCAGTGCCTGTTCAAAACGTGCCTGTTCAGAAGGGGCCAATTGTTTTGCCTCCGGTATTGCTGCGTGCAGCTTTCTCGAGAGCCGCTCATCCAAACAGCTTCACACTCGACGCTGCGCTTCCTTGGTTCCTGAGCAATACAGCTCCCATGACATAGCTGCCTCCAACATGAGTTCATTCAGAGAGTCTAGCCTTTTTTGTTTTTGTTTTTTTTCCTACATGAAGTGTTTTATATTCCAGGATTCAACAGAGTCAGGGCTATTGAATGGTGATGGCCAGAATACTAGGAGGGATGGGCGTTTCAAGCAAAAATAGTGTGCAGCTTAATAGCAAACGTGAGATAATCAACTAGCAGCTGTCACTGCTAACAGCTAGCTATTTGAAGCCAGGTTATTTAGCCATTTTGGACCAGGCTATTTCCAGGAACAGAAGCACTCATCTCTGATCATTGATCGGTGATAGTCTAATACCACTTTTTACTTTCAGATACCCACTCTGATACATAAACTTTGTATATGGGCTGATATGATACTGGTGCATTAAAAAAAACATTGTATGACTGTATATGGTTGATATCGTTGTTGTATGGCCTGGCTAAGGTAAAATCCTTTGTAAAACATAAACAAATAATACAGAGAATAAATGCCATAGAATGTGACTTCACCATCCTGGGAAAAAATTATGTTCCCTGCAGCGTCCCGTTTCAGGGTTAATGAATTATGTGGGATTGTATTGGTGCATGAACCCATGTACTCACTGATACCGACATTGCATTTTAGGCAGTATCAGGGATAACCGTATTGCTGATATTTGAAATGTTTAACAACGTACATACAGCATCCAGACAGACAGACAGACGAACAGAGACTGGTTCCATTCTAGTTAGATGTAATGGGACACCAGCTGTAATCATGAATGCATAAAGATCCATAATTTCACGAAATGAGAAAATATTTTTGAATTTTAGAATAATCAGATTAAGGCTTCATGTAATTTACCAAGCAGCAGAAATCCACAGATGTAAGTCTTTATAAAGCAGCTTGCTATTTCAGTGTGTTCTCACATTTCATATTTATCCCGTTCCTTCACTCTCTGTCTCTCTCAGCAGGTACAGAGAGAGAGATTTCTCATTAGAATTGGTTCAGATGCAGGTGAGCGAGGGGTTACATCTAAATTCAGCCATTTGTATTCCACCACAACACCCGGGGAGCAGGCTGTTTATATTGATGAGCAGATAGACTTGGCCTTGGACCAGGACCCACGCCTAACAGCCACATAAATCATTTGGTTTCTTAGAGGCCCTTCCAAACAGATAGATCCCACCAGCTTATGACGGTGTGAGGACAATCTTCTCTGTCCTGAAGCTACGTCGATACTTGGAATCAGACTAAACAGAGCTCTCTGGCATTCATCCACAGCGTGAAGAAAGAATGAGAGGAAAAGAGATTAAACAAAAAGAAATGTAATCACGCTGAAACAAAAATTCTGCGTTTCGAGACAGAAAATTTGATGCTAAAATTAAGATGCTAACATAAAAGAACATTTGCTTTAGGGTACTTAACTGGTTAGGCTTTGGAACAATATAATCTGGGCTCCATTTCCTCTACTATCTTTCAGTCTAAATAAAGAATAAAAACACTACAGAACAGACTACATGTTCTTCTTTTTGAAAAAAAAAAAAATATCCGTCCTCTCAGGCCAGTCAAGTATTCTGTCTGAACATCTTTTTTCTCCAGCTCAAGTGAGAAATATAGCAACAACATGGAAACAAGACCTGGATAACTCCATTAAAAGAACAGTTGATATTTTGGGGAGTATGCTTCTTGCCAAGAGTTAGACAATAAGACTGATACCACCGTCACGTCTATACGATAAATACAGAGCCAGGACGAGCAGAGATGATCAGCTTTGCTTATCACACATAAATAAGGTGTTAAACTATTATTTTGATAACTGATTAATGGTTTAAGTAAATTTTCATGCAAAAGTGTCAGAAAATGCTATTTCTAGCCTCTCAAATATAGAGATTTCTGCTTTCTCCATTTATTATCTTATTAAACTGAATATCTTTGGGGTTTTGGACTGTCAAAACAAGACATTTAGAGACATCATCTTGTATTTTGAGAACTGGGGTGGACATTTTTCACTATTTTCTGACATTTAGTAGACGTTGCAGCCAGCCCTTGATTAAACATGGCAATTAACTTCAGTCCTTGTTGTTATGTTACTGCTAATAAATAACACTTTGTACAGGGGCGAGTACAAATTTACCTCAGAGAAAGTAGATTTCTGACCCTGCAGTATACTGAAATTAACTGTGAGTAGATGGTTTAAAAAACAGAAACTGTAAAACTTAAAGCTACTAGAAGGGATATTTCATATTTTGTTGATGCAATTTGTTACCTCCTCCATAAGTACAAAATATGAATACATCAAAAATAGAAGTATCTAAATAAAAATTCCCT